>PISX010001783.1:0-182168 GCA_004024625.1 Mellivora capensis
GTGGGGGGAGGGGAGATTTCAGGAACGCCCTCCCCGCGCCCTCCCTGTGCCCTCATCCTCCCTGTCCTTATGATATGCCTGTCTCCAGCCTCTCCAGTTAGAGTGGGATACTCTGCAGGAAGCGTTTGACCTTTAGAGATGGTATATGCTCGGCCCAGCATCTCAGGGGCCCCTTGCTCTGCTTGGCTCTGATGCCTGATTCCCACCCCACCCCCCCCCCCCCACGCCATGGGGTGGGCTGACCTCAGGCTTTGTCACCCTTCTCCCCTCTTCCCTCAGTGCCCTTCCCTTCATCCCTGCAGACACAGCCAGCGGCTGCCTGGGGTTTGCCCAGAGGCCAGGGGGCTGGAGGAGAGGGTTCCCACAGGGTCAGGCCAGGTTGGAGGAGGAATAGAGAGCCAGTCCAGTAGCTGCGAGTGGGGCAGCTCAGGGCTTGGGAGGAGAGCCCAGGATGAGAATGAGTCGCCGGCTGTGGCACCTGCTGCCTCTCAGGGTCACGGCCCCTCTCTGGACCTCCGTTTCTCAAGCCGTGGTCCCCCAGGTTCGCCTCCAGCCAGAAGCCCTGGGCTTCTGGGCAGTTCCTGTCCCTCTCATGAGGCTGCAACAGATGCATGTGAACCTCCCCGTTGTCGTCCCCCTCTGCTCCCCCCTCCCTCTCTTCATTCTCCCCCCTCCCTCTCTTCATTCTACCCCTCCAAGTATTTACTGTCCACCTGGGCCCAGATTATCCCCTGATTAAGTGCCATTTAGCTGTTGGCTGCCTGTTCACTCCATTTTATAGACACATTCAGCATGGCACAGAGGCCAAGGCCTGATTTTGGAGAGGGAGGGTAATGAGAACAGAGCACAGCGGCGGCCCACTTAGATTGGATTTTAATAAAGTTTCCAGCTAACCTAAATCATCCTCGTCACAGGCTGCCTAGAGACCGCAGAGTGTGACTGTCAGCCTGGTGCTGCCTCTCCAGGCTGGGGCAGGCAGGAAGGCGCAGAACTGGGGTGGGAGGGGAGCGCTGCTGGAAGGGGGGAGCCCTGTTGGAGAGGAAGTGCCCGTCCCCAGCAGAGGACCCTCCTTGCAGGCTGGGGCGGGCGCTGTGGTAGAGGGTCTCGAGGGGAAGCCTATCACCTTCTCTTGGAGCAGCTGTTAATTAGTTGCAGATGATGAGATAATTCATAAAAATTAGCCGTGATTTCCTTCATTGTGTTAATATCACCGGGCAATAAAACTGCTGTTAAAGATGACTTTTCTCTGCATCAAGGAGCAGGATGTCAAGGAAGAAAACAGCCCTCCGCAGGGGTGGAGGGAAAAAAGGGGAAAACAGGACCGCAGAGAGAGAATGACAGGGGGAACGATTTCCAAGCTTTGGCTGGAATCATGGGAAAGGAGTCAAATTGAGATGCAAGTCCTGGGTGTCTCTGAGAGCACTGGCTGGGAAGACATGCATTTGGTGGTGTCACCTTTGGCGTTGATGGGCAGACAGCTGGGCCTCAGGGAGGGCATCCCTGGCTGCGCGTGGAAGGAGAAAGATGGCAGCGACCAGAGGCTGTGGCTTCAGCTTCTGCCCCCAGCAGGCCCTTCCAGTTGGCCGAGAATTTTCCAGGAGAATTCTCCGGAGAGGGGACACACTTGCCTTGGAGGCCTAGGAAGCAGGAGCTAGCCTTGACCCCTTCCATCCGCATGTCTCCCCCAGCTCTGCCCACTCTGACCTGGTGTCTGTTTCTTCAGCGTGCCCAGAGCCTTTCTGTGTTAGGGGCTTCACACACACTGTTCTCTTTGTCTAGAAGACTATTATTTGCCCTGCTGCCCTTTTTTTTGCGGGGGGGGGGGCAACTCCTGTTCGTCCCTCCGGTAAAATGTCATTTCCGCAGATAAGCCATTGGACTGTACTTCTGGTTCCTGACACAGTTCCCACATTGTGTATGGGGACCGATAGATGGACTAAGAGTCCTTTCCCTGCTTAAGCCCCTTCCGGGTTGCCTGTTAACCTCCAGGATAAGGTCCCAGCTCATGTGCATGTTGATAGTAGCCGTAATAATTTGCGAGGCCTGGCATCACCAGGTACTGCAGACGGGCTTGCAAGACGGAAAAATATTTCCTCATGGGCTGGAGGCTACAAGTCCAAGCTGCTGGTGTTGGCAGGTTGGGTTTCTCCTGAGCCCTCTGTCCTTGGTTGGCAGATGGTCACCTTCTCACCATTGCCTCTCGTGGTCTTTCCTCTGTGCATGTGCACACTGGTGTGTCTCCTTGCGTCTGAATGTCCTCTTGGGATAAGGGCACCAGTCAGAGTGGATGAGGACACACCCTAATGACCTCATGTTAACTTCTCACCTCTTTAAAGGCTGTCTCCCCAAATACAGTCACGTTCTGATGTATAAGGGGTGAGGGTTTCAATATATGAATTTCAGGGGAACACAGGCCACTTCATTGCAGTACCCCACGTTCTCTGTCCCTTGCCTACCCCACCGGTCACGTTGCCACCTCCTCTCCCAACTCTGGGCTGTGTTTAATGCATCCCAAAAGTGCCCTACTTTTCTACCTGCCAGCACACCCAGAAGGCTTTTGTCCATAATCCTCTAAAACGAAGTTTAAATGTCATGTGTCCCATGCGGTGTTCCCTGTTACATTTTCCGCTCCGTCCTCGTGCTCAGACCCGTCTTCTGCGTCATCATGCCTTATAAATATCTTCAGTGTAGGGGTGCCTGGGTGACTTATCAGTTAGCTTTTTATCGTCGGTTTAGGTCCTGATCTCAGGGTCCTGGGATCAAGCCCCACTTTGGGCTCCCTGCTCAGTGGGGAGTCTACTTCTCCCTCTGTCCCTCCTTCCCACTTGTGTACATGCTCTCTCTTTCTCAAATAAATAAATAAATAAAATATTTTTTTTAAGATTTTTTTTTTTTTTTTTTTTTTTAAGAGAGGCAGGCAGAGAGAGAGATGGGGAAGAGATGGGGACGCTGAGTGGAGATCCCGATGCGGGGCTCGATCCCAGGACCCTGGGTTCAATCTCAGAACCCTGGGATCATAACCTGAGCTGAAGACAGAGGCTTTAACCCACGGAGCCACCCAGGCACCCCAATAGATAAAATCTTTAAGCAAAAATAAATACAACTACTGTAGCAGGTTTGCTTATGAGTGTTTCCAGAACTTCTCCTGTTCTTTTGACTAGCACAGAGGAGATATGCCATCAGTTGTTGAATGAGCAAATGAACACATGGGTTGAAAGATTAGAACATAGTTTTGGGTACCATTAAATAATCCGGAGATGATAATGGCCTGAGGTGATGTTGGCTTAGATTAGGAGGGTGACAGTGGAGATGGTGAGAGGTGAACAGTTCTTTTTGAAGTTGAATCGACCGGTCTTGGTTGTAGACTGATGTGGACAATGAAGGAGAGCTCAGGAATGATCTGGTTTCTGGCTTGAGCAGCTCGGTAGTCAGAGGGATCATTTATGAGGAAAGGAAGAATGGGAGGGGGCAACCCTGGTTGGGGAGGAGGGTTAGGAAGGGTACATTAGGAGGATTCCATCTGGGGAACAGGGAATTCTGTAGGCATCCAAGTGGAGATGTCAGGGAATCAAATGGAAATGTGATATTCAGAAGGGAGGTCTTGGATAGAGATATGAATATGGGCATAATTATTAGTCTTTTAGGGAGAGAATAATGTGGAGGACCTACAACTGAGCAACCTGAAATGTTTGCTTAGAAAAGATGATCAAGGCTCATGGGCCATTTTGCAAAATAGACCTAGTCTAGTGAATCCACAATAAATCACAAAGCTAAAGTATACATGAGGGGCACCTGGGTGGCTTAGTTGGCTAAGCATCTGACTCTTGTCAGGTCTTGATCTCAGGGTGGTGAGTTCAAGCCCCAGGTTGGTCTCCATACTGGATGTGGTGCCTACATAAAAAGAAAACAAAAAACAAACCAACTAAAGTATGAGTTTCAACCAGTCAAAATATTTTAACTGGCAAGAAAGAATAGAAAGTTGTGAATTTTGTGTCTGAGAAGCATATTAGCTAATGATGCTGGGTTAGCCATAGAAAAGTAAACAGTTGTCTCGAAAAACCAGTCTCTCTTCTGGTGACCAGCGGATACTATGTCCTGCATTGTGGCTTCCCTTCCTGTCCTGGATAAAGTAAATGTTAGCCTTGGAGTCTCTGTTTGCCAGGCTAGGAGAAGTTTCCCCTAGTGATGTGTTGGACGATTCTCAAGGGATAAATCATGAATGCAGACTTGCAAGTATGAACAGAACTTTTCCAGACCATGAACGCTTTCTCGTAAGCATTCTTTGTTCCTGGGAAGAAAGAGTGAAACAAATAGAATATGCATTTGATTCAAAAACATTTACATTTAATTAACTTAACAGTAATTAAATGTAAATTACATATTACATGTAATATGTAATAAAATTACATATTACATGAATGTGAGTAATATTCATACTCAATATTATGTGCAAACCGCAAGTCAAGATTCAGAAGAAAAAGAGTAGTATTTGATCCCTGACCTCTGAGAGCTTGTGGAGACAATACTGACACATAGGGAAAACTGAAGAACCATGCCAGACAGTCTAATAACTATAGTGAGACAAAACATATCTTAAGTGCCCAATGAACAGTAGAGATTGTATATGGTATGAGCCTAGCAGAGGGAGAAGTCACCCTCGCTATACTGAAGTAGTCAAGGGAAGCTTTTCTGTGCTCACCTGATCCAATTATGTATCTTGGGAGAGTGAATACAGGGTGCTCTTCATGGCTTGTAGGAAGTCCAGGTGGAATGGAATGGAGTCTGCTCTTCCATGGAACATGACGTTTAGATCTGCTGCCATCTGTTGGTGAGTGTGGAAAGGAGCCAGGAACCCGGTCCTCAGGCTGTAGAAAGACAAAAGCTGCCACGAGTCAGGTGTTGTTACCTACCTGTCTGGGACAAGTAAGACTTGGTCTGCTCCATTGTCATTAAAAATATGTCCTGTTCCCCATATGCGGTGGGAACATGGTTCTCAGACCAGCACATTGACATCACCTGGGAGTATGTTAAAATGCAGACCCTCAAGGCCCACCCCAGACCTGCAGAACCAGGATCTACAGTGTAGCCAAATCCCCAGGTGATTCTCATGATCATTCAAGTTTGAGAAACACTGACATAGTCCTGGTGATTTAAGACTCTTTTGGGAGACCTCTGGGTGGCTCAGTTGGTTAAGCGTCTGACTCTTGATCTCCGTTGAGGTCTTGATCTCAGGGTCATGAGTTCAAGCCTTGCGTTGGAGCCTACTTTAAAAAAAAGGAATCTTTTGGGCTGCTTCCCAGACTCTCCTCCCTGGTAATTCTGATTGGTGGGACAGAGACAAGACTTAGAAATTCATATTTTTTGATAAATATGCCCAGAAGCTGTCTGCCATCAGGAAAGTTTTGGAAGCTCTGCCTCGGGTGTGGCCATGTCCTTGGTTCAGACCGGCTTTCTCACCCTGCATACACCCCTCTGTAGGCTTTCTTCTCTCCATGAAATTGTTCTGTTGAATCTTCTTTTGAAGAATGCCGCCAACCAAATGGCGCTTTCTTGGTCTTCATCCTCTCATCCTTTTCTACCTCTTTGTGACCAGTACAGTCTTGACTACCTCTTCCTTTCTGATCTCGGTTTCCATTCATATCTCTGTTGATCATGGTTTCCATTAGACCAGGGTCATCCTTTTCCTGACTCCTCAATTTTTCTACTCCTGACTCTTTCTTTGTTTCTTTTCTGGTTATTCTTTCTTGAGCCCTTTATACTTCCCTTACCTTTTCTGGGCTGTCTTGTCCGCTCTGTGGTTGTAAATACCATCTCTGTGTGAACAGCCTCCAGGTTATCTGCAGTCCTACCCCTCTGCAGCTCCACCTGGGGGCAAGAGATCCCACATGTGCGATAGCACCACTCGGGTGGTGGGTCAGTGAGGTCACCCTCAGGCAGCGAGTGTATGTGCTGTAGAGCTAAACACGTTTGTATCTGAGTCCTTCTCTTCACGTGCCCGCTGAAGGATCACAGGTAAATTAATTTACTTTTGAGTCTCCGTTTACCTCTACAGAACGAGATGAATAGTACATCCTTCCAAGGATTATTTCCAAGTCCAGTTGGGATAATGGATATAAAAGGGTAACACATAGTAAGTGCTTAATAAATATTAGATTCTTTTTTAGAAACATTTTTACTCATGATTGATACCTCTATCGAACTGAACTCAATTCCTGGTACCCATCTGGTGTTCTCTTAGCTCTGTGTTTTTGCTCAAACTCTTCCCTCTGCTTGGATTATTTCCAACTTTGCTATCTTTCAGGGCAAGATCTGTTGCTACCTTGGCCAAGTCTGTGATCAACTCAGGCCCGAATCAGCTTTTTCACAAAATTCCTGTACTTTAACTGTCACTCTGATGTCACTTTTTACTTTGTATTGTAATTATTTGGTTATGTGACCTCTTCCCTATGAAACTAAAGCCTCCACTCAGGCCAGCCTATGACCTTACAATAGCTTTATTCTCTAAAAGGCCGAGGATAGTGCCTATCCATTCCATATCCTGGAAGCTCAGATGTCCTGCTAGTAGGGGGCTGGCTGCATTGCCTTTACAGGTGGAAGTGAATCCATTACTCTTCATTACATATACTAGCGGAGGGTGTAGAATCAAAATAACAGACTGTCTCGACATTATTGCTGTTGGCTTTGGAAGGCAGTGAGATATTTGAGATTCAGATTTACCTTGCTGATTATGTTTCGTCTGGCATACATTGATGTGGGTTTGCATTCCATCAGCATGCACCATCTGGAAAACGAAGGGGATGATCCAGAAGCCTGCTGAGCAGTGGGAGAAGCTAGGTTAGGATTTTCGATTGTCTGGGGATAAGCCCCCCGAGTGAATAATAAACCCCACCCTAACTGAGCATTGGCTGTTTTATTATTATTCCTCTCTTAGCTTTCTCTGGTCAAGACCCTTTGTTTTAGCCAGGGGCACGCTAATCACCTATCAGAGACACAAAATCTTTCTGGTGATGGAGCAGAAACACTTGGTTTTGAATTGATGTCAGACTATTATAATAATGGTAACTTCTATTTGTATAACAGTTGGTAATTTATAAAGAGCTTTCATGTATGCTATTGCATTATAATTTCTTGGTGCCCTGAGGTAGACAAAGTAGCTCTCTATTGTATTTGACAAATGGGGAAACCAAAGCTCAGAGAAGTTTGAGTGACTTCCTGGGCTCTCTTAGATAGATACAGGCAGAGCCAGGGACTACAGCTGTGGCCTTTTTACTCTTGGGTCCCAGTGCTTTTCCCACTTTACCATGTTCCTTTCATAAACCGCCAGTTTTTTAAGACATTTATTATTATTCACTTGTAAAATTTCCAGGTGATTCTTTTTATAGTTTCGAATTTTCTGGTGAAATTCTTTATTTTCATCTGTTTTCTACACTTTCTTACCATTTTTGAACAAAGTTATTACGAAGTCCTTTTAACTCTGATATCTGGATCACCTATGGGTCTGTTTCTATCATTTGTTTGGGGTTTTTTTTCCCCTCCTGAATTTTGGTCATATTATTCTATGTCTGGGCATACCTAATACTTTTTTTTTTTATATTTAATACTAGGCATCATATAGGCTGTAGACACGGTGACCTTCAAGAGAGGATTTACTTTTTGCTAGGCAGAGTACAACCAATGATATTAATCTAATTAAAGATTGAACTGAGTCCCAGGTGTGTTGTGTTTTGATAAGGTTTACTCTACTTCTAATTCACCCCTTTCTGAGGAAATAGCCAGCATTAATTGAGGACCTAGTGTGTTCACTAGTTGCTTTCTCTGCTGGGTCCTGATTCTAGTCTTCTCTCCTCAACACCTTGAGATGGCAAGAAAATCTGTTTTATAGAGGCTTTCTGCTAAGGCTTTTTTGTTTGTTTTTTGTCCTTCTGTTCCATTCAGCTTTAGAATTCTGTAGATGACGTCAGGGGAAAACTGGGCATACATTTGAGGCCCCTTACATTTCTAATTTCCTCTTTGTAGTGCTAAGTCGGCCAGAGGCTCTCCTGCCTTTCTTTGTCCCCTAGCAGCAGCCCTATGCCAGTGCAAAGCCCGGACTCCCGGCCTCTCATCCTGTTCCCAGAAATGGCAAATGCCTCCAGGTTAGAAGCAGCTACAGAACATCGGCTCACTCCCCCCCCCAGTTTCCCCTCTCTATCATCCTGTCCTCTCTGATTCCTGTTGCCCCAGCAGGTCTGTGATGCCTTGAAACAGATGATTATTGTATTTTATTTAGCATTTCTACTTGTTCTCCGTGCAAGTATTGATCTTCCACAAACTATCCCATTCCTACCTGGAAGTAGAAACAGATGTTTATTATTAACCTATAAAACCCACAGGATTACAAGGGTAATTCTTAGCTGGAGGTCTCGATAGGTGGCCCAGCCAACTGGGGGTGACCCTTCCTTGAAGAATTCACTAGAGTCTCCGGACTGCCCGGCCAGAAGGAGGCAGGGAAATGGATGGGTTGTAAGCATGTGCCCGGAAGGAAGGCATTCATTAGGCTGAGGAATGAGTGTTCGGCAAGCTCTGGAAGCCTCGCCACTCCGTCAGGTTTCTAATGATTTTGTCAGAGTGTTAATCCCCCAGGTGAGCAGCGGCATTTTGATATCAGCAAACAGATTGTGTTTCAGCCCAGATAACCCAATATGGAGTCCTGCATGAGAGCTGAAAACAATTCATCATATTTTAATGGGGTGGAGAGAAGCTAGGCAGGATAATTTATACTGGAAATAGGGCGATGGGGTTCACAGTGAAGGTGGGATGGTGGAGAGTCCCTGGACATGGGACCAGCCCCTACGTGTACCCCAGTGGAGTGTGCTTGTGTGTGTGGGTGTGAAAGAAAGAGAGAAACCATATGCACAGAGTGTGCTCCGGGAATGTGCCCAGTCAGGGCCAGGTCCTAGGAATGCAGAGATAAAGAAGACCAAAGTCCAGCTCCTGAGGACCTCACAGTCTGATGGAGGAGGTCAACAAGTAACACAGATGACAAATAACAGGGTGCTAGGTGCTGGGTGGAGCCCAGAACAGGACAGGGCTTGGGTGGGCCAGGAAATGCATGAGCTGACCTCCGAAGTGAGCTGGATGGATGGGGGTGTAAGACACTCCAGGCAGAAGGAACAGGTTGAAGAAATGGGGTGCTCTAGTGTAACCATAACGTGCCCACCATTTTGCAGAAACAGAATTCCCATTGTCTCTGCCATTGCCCTGGTTGGGTCTTTCTGACCCCTTGCCTGGGAGAACCTTCCTCCTGGTTCTGGTCTTTCACTTCCTGAGTCTGTTGTACACATCAAACCCAAGTTTTCTTTCTGGCCTATGGACCTGGCCACTGCTGTCCACAGCTCCAGAACCTCCTAGGGTTGCTCTTATTTATCAAGTAAAGTACATTGTCTTTGGTGTGTGTTAAGCCCTTCCACCATCTAACCATAACGTCCCTCCCTTTTACCATTCCCCTCTGTACCTTCCCTGGCCCTACCTGGGGCCCTGTTCTCTGCTCTGGTCTTATTGGGCCACTCACTCTTCCTATCGACAACCAGCATTCTCCTGCCCCCATAGCTTTGTTCCTGGTATTTCTTATACCCGATGAAATTCCATTCTCGACTTGAGACCCAGATCATATGTCACCTCCTCTCTGAAAACGTCCCTGATCTTCCCCATCAGAATGAGTCATTTTTTCTCTGCGTTAACCTGATAGTTTGCTCCTTGGTTAAAAACCCTCACATTTTGCCCGTCTTAGGGCTTTTTGTACTCTTTTGGCAGCAGCCCGACCCACACCACGGCAATCTCCGTGAAGGCAGGGAGATTGCCTCTTTCATCTTGTAGCCTCCATCAACCTCACAATGCCCGTGGGTACCCAGTGCTTGATAAATATTTATTGATTGAATGAATAAATGAGTATTGAATGGGCTTTCCATGTGTTTTGCTCCAGGTGTCTCTTATTGTAATTAAAGGGTTTTTTTTTTTTTTTTTAGTCAATTTCAGGCAGAAAGCAAGATAAATTTTACGTGAGCTTTGAGAAGAACTGTAAAAGGGATTTATGGTTGAGTGGGAGGATCTGTGCAAACAGGTTGGGGAGATGCTCGTAGGCAGATGCTCCCGGAGTCACTCCAGACCCCGAGTGGAGAGGCATGGCTGCCCTCAACAGCCATGGCCAAGGCCTGAGGCCCTCAGGTGGAAGGCCCCCACCCTCCCGGCACAGGAGAAGCTTTGTTATATGGTGTTGAAGCACTGAATAGAAGCACTCACTTCTGATGAGGCACCTGGGTGGCTCAGTGGGTTAAAACCTCTGCCTTTGGCTCAGGTCATGATCCCAGAGTCCTGGGATCCAGCCCTGCATCGGGCTCTTTGCTCAGCGGGGAGCCTGCTTCACCCTCTTGTACTGCCTGCCTCTGCCTACTTGTGATCTGTTTGTCCAATAAATAAATAAAATCTTAAAAAAAAAAAACCCACTCACTTCTGAGAGAGCGTGTTAAGGGTATGAGTAGCATTCACATATAATGCTCTGCAGCCGTGTGTTTAGGAATGGTCCTTGTGCTCTTAGACACCTCTGCACCCGTGGGGATAGCTCCTGTCTGGCATGTTCTCGCACTGCCACCCTGGCAAAGCCCACGAGGGGCTCAGACTGGTGACCTTGGCCTCCTGGCCTCATGCTCCTGCCAGCCGGGCCAGCTGCCGCAGCAGGACCTCACTGCACCTGTCTCTATTTCCAGAGCGAAGTCGAGGCTGGGCCGCGGTCAGCCGGGCAGCTGGAGGTGAGGTCCTGCCTGTCATGAGTCGGATGCCTGGAAACAGGTGTTCAGCATGGAGAGTGAGAACACCTTCTGAGCAGTCAAGATGGGTCCCGAAGGGGCCATTTCTCCCAAACGGGGACAACAGCCCTGGGACCTGTGGCTTTTGCTTTCTGATGACTTGGCACCAACAGCCAGGTGCCGGCTTGTCCCCCTACTCCCCCCATCAGCTGTTGTTCCCAAGGTCCAGATTTAACTTTCTCTTATTTTAGTTTCAGGCCATTTCTTCTTTTAATGCTGTCCCAAGCTGCCTGAAATAATTCTTGCCCTTCTTTTATGTGGCTCTGTCTTGCATATTTATGGGAAGTTATCATGTCCTCGCAGGCCCTGGTTCTCTGGGTTCCATATTATGTGCCTTTAACCTCCCTTTATAGGTCAAGGCTTCTAATTCCTTTAATCATTTTTATTACCTTCCTTTGTATTCAGACTCTCTCCTTAGCTTCTTTTAAAAACAGGAAGGCCCAAACTTCAGAGTGTGTTCCAAGAATGACCCGAATGGGGGGCAGTCGGGGACCCCTGTTGTGGAGGCTTTTTTGCTCCTTTCTCCCGATGATGCTCTTGTGTATTTCTCGTTTTATCTTGGCCTCACTCTTCTCCAATCATCTACCCTAAACTTTCCCTTCCCGTGCAATGGGCTTATTCTCCATGTGGGCCAATTCCTAGACTTGCACTGGGGATGAGGAGTCTTTAAGGGTGCAGAAGCTGAGATCAGGAGGATTGAGGGTAGAAGGTGGCACGAGGCAGCAGGTACCCAGTGCCTGTAATGTCCCAGGCACAGTGTAAGACACGCCACGTACAGTGGCTCGTGATTCGCACGCGAGCATATGAAGTATGTGTTGTGTCTCCTTTGGGCAGTTAGGGAAGCTGGGGCTCAACATTGTAAAATAACTTCCTGTAGGGCGTATAGGTAATAAATGGCACACCTGGGATTTGAACTCGGGCCATGAGATGAATCCAAAAAGCCTTTCTTTCCACTCGATGCAGCCTCCTCCAGGAAAGTGGGAGAGAGGGTTTTGCAAACGGAACATTACAACCCAGAGCAGCATTAAGGTGAGGACTCTGTTTCCTTTGTCTTCATTAAACCCAGATTCTGGGGGACTAGTGTCTTTCTTCAGGCATGGTCTGATAGGAAAAAAAAAAAAAAAAAGATCCAGATGACAAACTCACTTGCTTTAGTCCTGATGCCTGTTCCTGTATCCTAAACTCGAGTTATTTCCTGCCTCTTATGCAGTGGGAAGCCTGTGCTTCCAGCTCCCTGCCACTGGCCTGAGGGGCGTATTGGGGATATCGTTGTACTACAACGACCGCTACTGCTGAGCTGGTTGGAGAGCGTTCTCAATCCTAGAGTTTGGGAATTTTCCCCATAAGTTGACGGTGCAGCCAACATTTTCCTCCTTCCTACTGGGGCTGCCATGTCTGTACCCTCCTATGCCCTGTGCACCGGATTGGCCTTATCATGGACCCTCTGGGGGGTGCCATCGCATCCCATCCTCTCCAAGACCAGCCAGGCAGCAGAGGGAGGACATCATGGCCCACCATGGCCAACCAGCCAAGGTTCAGTGGTACCAGGTATATGGCTACCTTCCTTGTCGCTTGGTGGGAGGTAAGGATCTACCACCATTCTGGTGTCCCCCGCCACCTCCCTGCCTAACCCCATCATAAAAGTAAACACACAAGAGCAGTGCCCCATCAGGAAATGTCAAGGGAGAGGCTTGGTTCTTCCATGGTGGAGACACTCCTCCCTCCAGAGCACACTCAGCTCTGGGGAAGATTTCTGAGGCCACGTGGGGGCACATGCCCTCACTTCAAACCCAACTGTGGTCATTACGCTGGTCTTTGTGCTGGGCGTTGGGGAGACACATGAGTAAGACCTAGGACTCGTTTTCAAGGAGTGAGCAGTCTAGTGGGAGAGATGACACATGATCCGATCATGATAACTCAGTGTGGCAATGGCAGGGATGGCGATCAGCCGTGTGGAACCAGAGGCAAGGCACCCGCCAGCCCAGAACAGGGGTAGCAGAGACAGGAATGGTTTCTAACGAAGCTATCCCCTGAGCTGGGTTTATAAGAAGACTGAAAGTGGGTCAGGTGAAGGAGAAGGATATGCCACAGGGGAATAAAAAGTAGGACAGTCAGGGAGGTGAGACTGGAGAGGAATCCAGGGCCAAGTCATGGAGGCCCAGTGTGCCACGTGTGTCAAAGAACTCTGGGATTAACAGTGAACCCTTGAAGAGGGTTTTAGGTGAGGAGAGCAATTTACATTTTAGATAAGTCATCTCGGTAGTAAGTTGGAAGGCATATTTGAGGGTGATAAAATTTAAAAATAGAGACTAATCAAGAGAAGTTTACAGTAGTCCATCTGTCCATCCATCCATCCATCTGTCCAAGTACCAATCTGTCCATTCATCCTTTGAATCAATATTTACCGAGTACCCGCTTTGTGTCTGGCACTTGGAGAGTGTTGGGAATACCGAGGTAGGTAAGAAAGGCAGAGTCCTGCCCTCTCAAGCTGATACGGGAGAGGTGAGGGAGCCTGGACCTGTCTTGTAGAGCAGATAGAGGAAGGAAGATGAAGTAAGGAGTCATTTTGGAGGTCCGCTTGGTAGGATTTGGTCATGGATCGGATGGGGTGGTGGTGAACATGAAGGAGGAAGTAAGGATGTCTCCCATTTTCTCCTCTGGATGACTGATTCATCCAGCAGGGGCTGAGTCATCTTTGGCATCCCGATTAGGTCTATGACCCAAGGAAAAGCAGTGTGCCTGCCGTGTAGCCTCGGCTATAAGACACAATCACTAGCGCCGTTCCCCCTTTCAGCCCGACTGCCTTTTATTCCCTCCTATAAAAATCCTGGGGCTGCCACTGGGTGCTGGGATGGCTGCATGGCCCATCCCTGGAGGCTGGCATCCAGGGGCAGACAGTGAGTAGCGGATGTGGGGGACAGCAGGTGTCCATGGACGTCTACGTAGAGACATCCAATAAACACCGGACACACAGCTCTGAAACATGAAGGAGGGTCTGGATTGGAAGCATAGCTTTGGCATCGGCAGCGGAGGAAACCACGAGAGCAGATAACATGGTTGGTGGGGGGAAGGTAGCATCAGAAGAACAACAATGGACTGAATGTCAGGACACCTTGGCTTGGGTCTCAGATTTGCCATTCATTTGCTGTGTGACCTGAGCTCTTCCCCACTTGGAGAGTCTCAGACACCCTTATCTGTAAAATGAGATCATCAGACCAGATTGGAGTTTTTTTTCCAAACTTGTTTTTAGTGGCTCAATGTTTTGTTCAAATAAAGTTACACACAGAACCCCCATAGGTACAAATTGAGCCAGTGTGGTTGAAGCGGGACATCAGGGCTGGGGACTGGGCTCCCTTCTCCCTACCTCCCAACATCCAGCTGTGGCCCCCGAGGGTGCTCTGGGGAGCACACTTTGAGAACCAGAAATTAATGAGATTATTTTTTGAGCTCCCTTCCATCCAACACCAGCCTCCCAGAGCCTGATTCATAGGTCACTCAGGTGTGGTGAGGCAGACACATGAGTCTCCTGGAGGTCGCGGGGAGCTCGTGGGAGGCTGGGGAGGAAGAAGGGGCCTGGAGACCATTCCCATGCCAACAAACTTGGGGTAATTTTTATCTTTCTGTAGCCTCATTAAAATCCAAGTCCTTTAATTTGTGTCCCTTAAAAAAAAGAAATTGAGAAGCAAAGAAGAGCAACACAGACCATAAAACACCGCAGCCTTCCCCCTAATGATTCTCCATTCCCTCCTGCGGTTGGAGTTCTTCCTACTTTATCATCCTCAGGCTTGATCACAGGAACCTGATTATTTCCTTTTCCCCTCCAGAGCATTTAGGAAGGTTAAAAAAAAAAAAAAAGGCAAGGAAAGAAAGATCCTGAGCCTCATCTGAAGCCGCTTCTGGACCTCACCCTCCCGTCTCCCGTCAGGGTCCTGTGCTATTTATGGTCCACAGTCCCCGCAGGAGGAGACCCAGAGACCCCTGGCTAAGAGCCCTCGCCGCAGCCCCTACTTCAGGCCCACAGACCTCCTGCAGACGGAGGTGGCCGACCTGTGTTCCTAGCTGTGAGTTTGCCAGCTGTTGCCTGATCCCAGAGGAGCTGTAAATAGGGGCTTGGTAGCCCTGGGCTTGTGTTTGGAGGCACGCCCCCCCCCCCTTCTGGCCTTTCTTGGGGTCAGCCTGCTCTTCCCAAGAGGCCCCGGCTCTCCCTCCGGCTATGGTGGCTGCCGCGACCTGCCGTGAAGGGCCTTACGTGGCTGGCCTCGGGATCGTTTCCAAGATGCACAGTTCACCCCGGCTCCTGTGAGAACGGCTTGCCCTATCCTCCCTGCGAAGCCAGAGAGACGTTTTTTCGGCCACATCAAGACATCAGCTCTTTAGCACCAAGGGGACTCAAAGCCATGCTTGTCAGAAATTTCATTTCTGCAGAAGAGGAGGAGAGGTCAGCCCGCAGGATCCAGCCTGGAAGGAGGCCATGGGTGGGGAGGCAGAGATGGGCAGAGCCAGTCCTGCCTTGTTCGCGCCACCAGAGCCCGGTTTTGAGGGGGAGCGGCAGCAGGCCGGCACCCTGTGTGACCAGCAAGAGATGCGGGGTCAGGAGCAGTGCGGCCTGGCTGCTTGTGGGTCGGCCCTGCGGAGAGCCTGGTGGGGCTGGCAGAGGGAGTCACCATGCAGACCACTGCCCATGGGCCCCGCTGTGGGCTGCCCCCCACCCAAAGCACCAGCAAGGGCCGGAGGGACCCCACAGAGCTCACAAAAAGCCCTGTCCTGTGGACTGGCAAAGCACGGGCCTCCACCCTGGGGCCTGGCGGTGCTCTTCTCCCGAGGGGACCTCCCTCGGTGCTTGTCCTTTCCAGGCACAGGCCTCTCTAGCTCTCCCTCGCCGGCAGAGGGATCCGGGCTACCTACTTCTGCAAGATGCAAGCACCTCTGTGACTTGCCCTACAAATGACAATAGCGCTAACAAGATCTAATTGGCTATTAAAGGAGAAAGCAGCCCTGTAGATGCTGCAGGCTAATTAACCCTGGGAGAGTGCAGAGGGGGAGGATGGATCTCTGCAGGGGCTCCGCGTGAACATGTCTGTGCTGAAGTGTGTCTGCCCCAGGGGCAATCAGGGAGAGCTATGCCCTGAACGGTGGACCTCATGCCACCCACATTGTGTCTCGGAGTCCTGCTTGGTGGGTAGGGAGGGGCAGGGCCCACCCCAGCTCAGAGCTGGGAGCATCAGACCAGAGTGGAACCTCAGGATCAGGTCCTGTGCACTCATTGTACAGATGAGCAAACTGAGGCCCAGAGACGAGGTAGGACTTACCCAAAGCTACAGAGCTAGCTGGCTGGTGATGGAGCCAAGATTGCACTTGGGGTTTGGGAAGGCCTGTCTTCCCTGCCTCGTATCTGGGATGGTGTGTGAGGTCCCCCTCTGTCTTGGGGCATTCAGGGTCTAATGAGGGAGGCAGCCCCTTGAGGGCAGTGCACAATGTGAACTGAGTAGCGAATGCTCTGCTCCACGCAGGCATACAGGAGGGCTTCCTAGGGGAGGTGACATCTGAGCTACTTTTGAGCGAGATGATTCTAGAGAGAAATGTCAGGGGAGTGCATGTGGCAGAAGAGCCTGGGGAAGCTCAAATTCAGTGAGGCCCAACGTGAGACAGCCAAGGTCAAAGGGGGGCTTTGAAGTCGTCTGTCCAACATGGACTCGAGGCGTTATCCTGGGCGTGGTGGGGAGTCAGCCTAGGAGATGACTTCCTCATGTTTCTATCTGGAAGAGACATGGAGGCAGCCAGATGGGCTTGGGCTGGCGGAAGGACAGAGTCAGGGAGAGCTGGCGGGAAGCCTGTGCTGCAGGCCAGGTGAGCAGTGTTGAGGGTTGGGCCAAGGCCGAGGCAGCAGGGATGGACGCGAGGGCCAGGAAGGAGCCTGGGTGTGGCTCCCAGACCTTGGCACTTCCCACAGTGACCGTGAGCCCGCTCTGCTCTCACCGTCCTTGCCAACGGACTCCCCAGCTCATAGGTTGTCACCACCGAGCAAAGGCCTTTAGAGGTCTTCTGGTCAGCTCCTTCATGTCTTGAAAGAGAAACTGAGGCCCAGTGAGGAGCTGAGATGAGGTGGCACACCCCCTCGTCTGGAACCCTGGTGTCTAGCCCTTGTTGAGCGTGTGCGTGTTGTCTCTTCTGAGAGAAGCTGCCTTCTGCCTCCGCCCATCCTTCGTCACCTTCCTCCCCCGGTTTCCCCCTTGGCCCCTGTGACTGGAGCCCTCCAGTCCCACCCAGGGCCGGCTCTGCCTTGCAGCCCCCCTTGGATTAAGCGGTCAGTCCTCAGGGAACGGACAGTTAGCGCCTGTGGTGGGTCGCGGGAGTGAAGGGGAGCGGCAGAGGACCGCGCGAAGCACCCGCCAATCGCCAAACCCTCGACGCCCGACAGCGTGCTGTGTCCAGACTTGTCTCCCCAAGTCTGACCTTTAAGACAGTGTGGCTCCTTGGGCACACGCCAGCTGCTGGGGGGAAGGGCGCTCACGACACACGAGCTAGGAGTGAGTCGCAGAGCAACCAGGGCAAGACTATCGTGTGCAGGATTGCTCCTGTGAGGATGTCACCCACACGGTCAGGCGTGCGGGCCACCGCATACTCCCAAAGGTAGGATTGATACTGGGGTGGGGGTGGGGCTGTCGGGTTGGGGCCCGCTCCTCTGGGAAGGGCCAGCCGTGGTGAGTGGGGGCCTAGAGTGGTCTGGATAGAGGGTCTCCGCTCCCGCACGTGCCCTGTCCTCCTCTTGCTCCAGGCTGCCCTCTCTGCTCCCAGGGTCCCAAGGGTAGGGGTGGAGTAGCTTGGCCAGAGCCCGACTGGTTCCACTGACCTTTCTGGCTTTGATGGTGTGGTGTTTCCCAGTTCAATCAATCCATTTTATAATAAGTATTTTGAAAAAGTCTATGCTCTTAAAATGAAATTCAGAGATACTAGAACCTTTCTGCACACATGATTAAAAAAAAAACTCATCGTGTCCTAAATATGACATAAAAGATAAATTAAAAGGAACTAACTGAATGGACTCAATACATAATGCTTAGGCATTATTACATGGAGAGGGCAAAATTGTGCCCCAAGTTTCCAGAAAGCCTCCTAGGGCTCTCGTTAAGAACCATTGGCTTTGGAGTTAGAGGGACTTCTATTTAAAATCTGTCCCCGGCCGCTGACAGCTGTGTGACCTTGGGCAGGTGAACCTCTTTGAGCCTCCCTGCTCCTCGTCTATGAATTGCCCCGAACAGTGGCCTCGCCCTGGGGGGAGGAGGTCTTAGCAAGATGCAGTATTTTTAAAGCTCTTTGCCCGGCCTTGACTTCTCCCCTGGTTCCTCCGCTCCTGATACCCATGTCCTGGCAATAGGCATGATATCCTTACCCTCGCCTTTGCTCTGTGCTTCATGTCTGGAAGCAATTTTGTTTTGTTGCGCTCTGACCACCTGCTACTCCCCACTCCCCGTTTCCGCGGCTCCTTGCAGCCATCTCGGCAGCCCAGTCCCTGCCTCTTACCTGCCCTCCAGCCTTCTGCCCTCTCAGACTTCCCTGAGCCTCTGACACACCCTGAGGCGGGGGGAGTACTGATCTCAGGAGCCCATTTACCCCCCACCCAAGGTACCTACATTTTCCTAGATTGTCAGTGCATCGTTGTAATCAGGGGAAGTGGGCTCTTGGCTTTCATCTGTCCCCAGGGAGGCGACATCCCTGGGTAAGAGTTTTTAATAAATACTCCATCACCCTCCCTGCCGTACGTCATGGGGAGAAACCCTGTCTGGCTCAGGCAAGTCTTCCCGCCTGCGTCCCTGGCAACCCCAAGCACATACTTCATGTCAGGCTTTACAGTTCCCATTGCTACTGGATGCTAATAGAACCGATCATTGCAGTTCGCGAGGCTGCCTGTGGCCCTCTGGCCCCGGGTGGCAAGGCACTATCCAGCTGCGCCGATCCTCTCTTGGTGGCTCGTGCTCTAGCCTCCTCCTCCAAAGCCCGGGGCAAACCGTTTGCTCTAAGGAAAGATCCAAATGGCTCTTCCATGGCTTCGGGACACGTGGGTGTCCCCTAGGGATCACTGTAGGCTCCATAAGCCCCATGAAGGGTAAGGTCTATACCAGGGCCTCGTGGTTCCTTCAGTCACTGAACAAATATTTATTTAGTGTTTACTATGGACCAGGTACTGTTTAGGCACTGGGCATGAAGTGGTGAATTAAACACTTACCCCTACCTCATAAAGAATATAAACAATCGTGTGCATCGCACATGTGTGTGCACGTGTGTGTATGTATGTGTGTGTGTGTGTATCTAGTCTGTTGGGGATGAGTATTAAGCAGAAAAATGAAATAGGGAAGGGGAGAAGGAAGATCCAAAGGAAGGGGCGTGAACACACTAGGGTGTCCTGGGACAGCCTCGCGGGGAGAATGACGTTTAGAGACTGAGAAGCAGTGACAGAAGGAGTCCTGCAGATGTGAGGGGAAGATCCCATCAGAGGGGGACCAGCAGGTGCAAAAAGCACAGAGATCAGAGGCAGGAGTGGGCCTGGTCTGTTCAGGGCACAGCGGTGGTGGTGGGGTGGGGCATGGCTGATGTGGTTGGTTCTCTGTTAGCCCTGGCGGAGCAGCAGGAGGGGCAGTCAGAGACCTGGGCATGAGGGTCCAACCACATGGGCTCTTTAGAGTAAAATGGGAACCAGGCAGAGGGTTTGGGGCAAAGCAAGGCCATGATCCAACTTAGATTTTGAAAGGACCGCTCTGCTGCTGCTTTGAGAAGAGACCGCAGGGGGCCAGGGAGGAAGCCGGAGGCCCCCTGAGGGGGTGTTTGAGTGCTGCAGGCAGGAAAAAGTGGGAGCGTTCTGGACAGATTTTGAAGGTAAACCCAGCAGACTTTCCTGACAGTTAAAATGTGTGGTGCGAGAGGAAACGAGGGGGCAAGAAGGACTCGGGGCTCTTGGCTTGGCTCCAGAAGGATGGAGTTGGAATTGGCTGAGACAGGGAAGGGGCCCACGTTGGTGTGGGGAGAAGGCGCTCCCTGAATTCAGTCGTGGGCCAAGGCTGAGAGGCCGGTCAGAGGACGTGTGCTGGCAGTTGGGACCGTGAGCCTGGAGTTCAAGCTCCTGGACTCTGCTGGAGCTACAGATCTGAACGTTATCAGACCACAGATAGGACATAAGGTTGCGAGACTGGGTTTGTGTGGAGAGAGAAGAGGACCAAGGACAAAAGTCTGGGACACTTCAACAACAAGAGGTTAAAGAAAGAAAAAAGAGATGAATGGATGGAGAGGCACAACCAGGGCATGGTGGGAAAACCCTGTGAGCATGATCTTCTGGAAGCTAAGGGAAGAGTGGTCTGCTTTAACAGAGGTTTCTAAGAGATCCAGGAACATGAGGACTGAGAGGCAGGATCACTCCAGTGGGGATTTTTGTCTTATTTATTTTTTATTATTTTTAAATTATTTTAAAATATTTATTTCAGAAAGAGAAAGAGCGTGTGCATGTGAGTCGAGGGAAGGGGCAGACAGAGAGAGGGAGCAGACTCTGCATTGAGCGAGGAGCCCAACTTAGGGCTCGATCTCATGACCCTGGGATCATGACCTGAGCCAAGACCAAGAGTTGGCCACTCAACTGACTGAGCCACACACATGCCCCTCATTCTGCTTTTCAGTGCTCCACATTTTTGGAGGAGGAAGCCTGGGGAAGAGTAGTAGAGCCGGGGTGGGGACGTTTCTGAAGGGTCCAGCCCTGCAGAAAACAGATGTGGGGTCGGGAAAGAAGAACTATTGGATCAAAAGGGAAAGAGGAAGACAGTAACATACTTGCAAGTTTGCCATGTCATTTTATTCCCACAGCATGTCCTGTTAGGGAAGTATTTGTAGTGTATTCCCATTTTAAGATGAAGAAAATGAGGTGTAAGGAGGAAACATAGCTGCCTTTAGGTCTTGGACTCCTTTTTTTTTTTTTTTTTTTAAGAGGCGGGGGATGAGACAGAGGGAGAGGAAAAGAGAGAGACTAAAGTAGGCTCCCCACCTAGCTCGGAGCCCAGCATGGGGCTTGACCTTAGGACCCTGAGACCATAACCTGAGCCAAAATCAAGAGTTGGACATGTAACAGACTGACCCACCCAGACACCCCAGGTCTTAGAATTTTAAGTCAATGTTGGCCAGTACAACTTTGACTGATGATGGAAATGTTCTGTGTGTGCTTGGTCCAGTATTGGGTCTGTGGGCTACATGTGGCCATTGAGCACCTGACAACTGAGCTGTCTTCTTAATTGTGTTTAAGTTAATCTAGATTTAGATTTATAAAGAGCGACCTGTGGCTAGAGTCCACATTAATGGACAGTGCTGTTCTAGGTGGTGAAAACTGGATTTAAACTCAGGTCTTCTGACCCCAGGCCTGGTGTCTTTCTGTCTGTTGTCTGCTTCCCAAGGAGGTGGTAGAATGTTCCAAAGAGGGAGTCTGGCCTAAGCTTTTTGATATGTTGTGAAGAGAACAGAGTGGGAGAAGGAGCTTATATATATTAAGCTAAGGGCTCGCTTGGCATTCCTGTGTTTATTGGTCAGTTTATAGGTTCTCCAGAGGGCCCTAAAACCTTTAGTTCCTACTGCTGAACCCAGGCTCTGTGAGCTGGCTGGACCAGAGAGAAAAATATACCTACTACTTGTGATCATTGATAAATCCTGCTATCCATCCATTCCCTCTCCTTCTTGAAGCTTTCCTTGTCTCTTATGTCCCTAAGACATTCCTTTGAAATATTATGTAAACCTCTTTGGGGGCACTTGGGCTATACCTGGCGTTATTGTCACTGTCTCATTAATATCTGGGTCCTGCCTCCTGAATCACTAATAAACTCCTGAAGGCAGGTGAATTATGCTGCGTCCTATTTCTTGTTCATGATGGATACCAGAGGAATGGTGTAAAGGGCACTGGTCTCCATCACCATTGTGTCCTTAGAGCCTAGAATGATGCTTAGAAAACTGGAAGAGCTCTTTGGATGTCTGCTTAATAATTTAATGGTTAACCTTAGATTCGTATAGTTCGGATTCAGATTTCTGGGTGTCCGTCCATCCACCAGCTTTGCGACTCAGCACGAAATACTAATCTCTTTGAAACTCAGTGCCCTCATCTATATCAAACGTGTTTATAGACTTTCTTGTGTTCCCATGAGGATTGAATGAGGGAATGACTGCAAAGTTTTTGTACAGTGCCTGGCTCCTATCAGATGCTCATTAAGTGATGTTTCTGTTATTGTTTCTGTTTTGGTGAGGTGTCTTTGGCTTATCTTTCACTGGACTGTGATCTTCTGCAATGTAGAGACTGTGTTTTACTCACCGTTGTCCTCTATAGCACTCACACGATGCTCCAAACATATTAGGATCTCTGGAAGAGCTATAAGTTTTATTGCTTGCTGGACACTTTTGGCCCAAACTCAGGAGATGCAGCTGAGTGAGACATGACTGAGAGCCAACAGGGAGCATTTAAGTGAGCCCAAGCTTAGAGGATTCAGGGCTTCTAGCTTGGCTTGAAAGCCTGCTTGTAATTTACAGACAGTATCACTACTTCTCTTCCCCACAGGGCCACTGAATTTCTTAAGATTGCAGGACTGTCCGGGATGATTCACCTACTAGAATGTAAGCTTCACGAGGACATTTTAGTCTAGTTCTGTTCAGTGTTGTATCTAGAGCAATACCTGCTCCATGTGGTAGGTGCTCAATAAGTGTTGAATGAAGGAATGTCCAGAGGTTGGTATGAGAAGCAGTATTTTATATAAGGGTTGGCCATTTTTTTTAAAGGACCAAATAATATTTTAGACTTATGAGACTTATGGGCTTTCTTGTCTCTATTGGGGTTTATTCAGTTCTTCCATGACAGCACAAAAGCCACCATAGACAAATATGTTGCAAAAAAAACTTATTTACAAAACAGGTGGCTCGTGGTATTCTAGTTGTCCCAGCACCGTCTGTCAAAGAGGCTATTCTTTCCCGCATTGAATAGTCCTGGCACTCTTGTTGAAAATCAGGTGGCCAGAGACGTTTGCATTTGTTCTGGATTCTCATTTTTGTTTCATTGGTTTACGTGTCTATCTTTATGCCAGTACCATAATGTTTTGGTTACTGTGGCTTTGTAGGTATTTTTGAAATCAGGAAAAGTGAGTCCACCATTTTTTTCCCCCCAATATTGTTTTGACTATTCAGGATCCTTTGCAATTTTATATGAATTTGAAGATAAGCTTTTCCATTTCTGTAAAAATGCCATTGGAATTTTGACAGGAATTACACTGAATCTGTGGAACACTTTGGGGAATACTGCTACCTTAATAGTATTAAGTTTTCCAATCCATGAACATGGGATGTCCTTTCACTTAATTAGATCTTCTTTAATTTCTTTCAGCAATGTTTTTGGTTCTCAATATACAAGTCTTTCAGCTCCTTCATTTAACTTATTATTAACTATTTTATCCTTCTTAATGTTAACATGAAGGGAAATGGTTTCTTAATTTCTTTTTTGGATTACTCTTTGCAGGTATCTAAAACACAGCTAATTTTTTTATGTTGATCTTGTACCCTGAAACTTTGCAGAACTTGTTTATTAGTTTTAGTAATGTTTTGGTGGGTTCTTTAGGATTTTCTATGCATAGAAAAATGCCATCTGCTAGGAATAAAGTTGGGCCCTTACTTTACATACAGAATCAAACTCAAAATGGCTCAAAACCCTAACTATAAGAACTAAAACTATAAAACTATTAAAAGAAAGCGTAGGGGTAAATCTTCATGACCTTAGATGTGGCAGTGGATTCTTAGATTTTACACCAAAAGTATAAGCAACAAAAGGAAAAAATAAATTGAATTTCATCAAAATCAGAAGAATCAAATCGGAGAATCAAAGGACATCATCAAGAATGTAAAAAGACACAGAGTGGGGGAAATATTTGCAAATCATGTGTTTGTTAAAAGTTTAGTATCTAGAATATGTAAAGAACTCAACAACAAAAAGGCAACCGAATTTAAAAGTGGGCAGTGGATTTGAATAGTCCTTTCTTCAAAGAAGATCTACAAATATCTATCATCTGTGCATGAAAAGATATTAAACTTAACTGGTCATTAAGGAAATGCAAACCAAAACTACAATGAAGTACTACCTCACATCCAATAGGTTGGTTATATGACAAAATAAGCAAACATTAAAAAAGAAAAACCAGAAAATAGCAAGCATTGCCAAAGATATGGAGAAATGTGAACATTTTGTACACTGCTGGTGGGAATGTAAAATGGTGTAGCCACTGTGGAAACAAGTTTGGCAGTTCCTCAAAAAGTTAGCGGTAGAATCATCAAATGGTCCACCAATCCCACTCATCAGTAGGTACCCAAGAGGAATGAAAACTTGTGTCTGCACAAAAAGTTGCATATAAATATTGATAGTATCCTTAAAAGGTGGGAAGACCCCAACTGTCCATCAATAGATGAACCAATAAGCAGATGGTGGTCTATCCATATCGATACTATGGAATATTATTCAGCCATAAAAAGGAATGGAGTCCTGATACATGTTATGACACGGAAGAATCTTGAAAATACTGTGTAAAGAAGTCAGACACAAAAGGACAAATATTTTATCATTCCTTTGTGTGAAATATCCAAAATAGGCAAATCTATAGGGACAGAAAGCATATTAGTGTTTGCTAGGGGTTAGGGGGAGGTGGGGTGAGGGTGATTACTGAAAGGGTATGGGGTATTCTTCTGCGATGATGAAAAATTTTTGAAACTAGAGAGAGTTGGTTGCACAACACTGTAAACGGAGGCACCAAATGCCTCTGAGTTGTAGACTTTAGACTATGTGTATGGAATCATAGGAACTGTATGAATTTCACCTCGGTTGTTCACCTGTGGGCCATATCAGTCAATCCTTGTTCAAGAGCACTGTTTTCCAAACTGCAGGCCAAGACCCATTAGTAGGTTGGGAAATCAATTTAGTGTGTCACAACCAGCAATTTTAGAAAGCTAAAAAAGAATGGACTAGAACATACCAGGGGCATCACGGACCGTAAAGAGTTATTGTTGCATGAAATGTTCTTTCTGTTTTATACATACACATAGGTATGTGGGTCTTGGTTAATGATGTGGTAGATATTTTTTCTATGGGTCATAGTTAATAAAACTTCAAAGCCACATTTTACATAGTTCTGGGTCCTCTTTTGGGGGTCAAGTCCATTGCCAAAGGCTAACGCCATTGTGTGCTTTTGGCTCATCTACTCTGGAGACCCAGTTTGACTTCCTCCTTTAGCCACAGTGAGGCCACCAGGACGTCCCACCCCCCAGCACTGGATCCTGAACACCAGAGAACTGCTTCCCATGTCCATTCTGGCCTGAGCAGCACAATTTCGTGCTCAGAGACCATGAGGGGGTCCATTTGGTATCCGCCCAGGAGAGACACAAAAACCTCCTCCTGCCTTTGTTTGTTGATCCACCCTGAAATCCTTGCATCTCCCAGGAAGGGACTAAGGGCCTAGATCTGACCCTGATGTCTGCCTTTAACTCTCTTACCACCTTTTTACCCCCAACCATACCCCTCTATGCGCTCTATGTAGATAACTTGTCAACATTCCATCCCAGTTTCCTCTGGTCTCCTGGGTTTTCCTAGCTCTCATTTCCCGCTTCCCCACCCTCTTCCTCGTGCCTGTGTCAGCTGCTGGGGCTCCAAGGGAGCCGGTGTGAGTCTGCACGTGAACCTGTGCTCAGGTCTGCCCTGGGTCCTTCCCCTTCTGCGGGACACAGGAGCTTGGGGCCATGGAGAAGCCTCCCAGGGAATGGGATGGAAGCTGGACTAGAAAGGCTTACAGGCCATGTGTGTGGTTTTCTGAAGTTTTAGGAGGGAGGGGACCCCTCGTGGAACTGGGGTTGATCTCTGACCCTGGACATACTCAACCTGCTGGGATCTTTATCATTCCAGATGAACAGGGGCGGGTAATCGGTTCCATGCAGTGTTGGAATACTATGGGAGATTCAGAGAGGAGGGCTTATGACCAAGGCCCTGGGGAGCTACAGCTGAATTGATGGCGACTAGTCCCAAGGCCTCTGTGGCCACCCGCATGGTGCCTCCTGATTTCTATTTGGTGGCCTTGTGTTTGTTACAGTCACCGTGTTAAGGCACCAGGTGCTGACAGCTACACCCCATTGCCAAGGCTTCAGGCACCACGAAGGGAATAAATACCCCAGGGTTCTTTCTGTCTCAGGATTCCTATTACAACCAAGTGGGGCCTTTTTGTCTTTATCAACACCGAACCCCAGGCTTGAGTGAATCTGCCAGCATCGGGCTTCTTGGGAGGATGCTAGGGCGTGATGCTCATTTCCAGAGACTCAGAGACAAGAGCTCTGGAGAGCTATGGAGGGGGCTGAGCACACGTGATAGAACCACAGCCCTTGGGAGCGGGAGCCCGCAGCTCTTCATATCAGTTCGCTGGCCGAGACCCACTCACTTGGCCGTCAGGCTGCCCGGCACAGCCCCTCTGCTCAGGGTGAACCATTGAGGGGAAGCCTGAGGAGGGACCTGTCCGAGTGGGCTGAATCAACTTTGAACTGCCCCTGCAGATCCCACACATTTGTCTCTACCTGAATCCATGTGGCTTTTAACCTCAGAAACCTCATCTTGGTGGCAGACTGGCAAAGAGTAGGGGGAGTGACCTGAGAGTCTGGGCAACCCTGGTGACCTAACCCAACCACAGTCAATCATTAGCTCACAGATCTCCAGTGGGGAAGTCTCAGTGGGGTGGGTTCCGGAAGCTCCTCCCTGATCCATGTCGCATGGACGGGGATGGCCGATGGTAGGGTGCGTGTGTTTGGAACTACACAATCTGGTTCAAGACGTCTCACTTCCATGCCTGGCAGGTTGTTGTTGGCTGGAGACTCAACAGAACTGAGGATCAGGGACCCCTCTCTTCCCTTCCACATGGATCTCTCCATGTGGGCTCCTCTGGGGACTACTTGAACTTCCTCACAGCACAGTGGCTAGGGTCCAAGACTGAGCAACCCAAAAAATGGTGCAGAAGCTGTGTTGCCTTTTATGATTGACGGGGTGGAATCATAAAGCCTCGCCTCCCCTATAACCCCAAGCCCACCTAGACCCCAGAGGAGGGGCCACAGACCCCACCTCCCGATGGGAAGTGTGCAGGGTCACATCCTAAGACGAGCATATGGGATGGGAGATGTTGTGACCATTTCTGGAAAATATAGTGTCCATATGAACCACAGAGAAGGAAGAGCCATTTGGATGTTATCCCATGCTTGGAACCCCAAGGAACTTAATGATGTAGTAATGAGTATGAAGGTAAAGTGATGAGGAAGTAGATGTTGGCCACAAAGAACCCTTGTTTCTATCCTTCCCACAGTGGGGGAGGGGGGTAAGGGGGGCACAAAGCTTTTGATCTGCTTCTTTGTTGTATGTAAAAGACCCTTTGTGAGAAAAACAGTAGATGAGATTTCTGTGTGTTGAGTCTCCCCACCCCCTCCCACCTCTATCTCAGCTCAAGAGAAATCCCTGATGAATAATCCTGATCAGGACTAAACCAGAAATATCTTCCTACTTAACAGGCAGGCAGAGGCGGGGATGAGCCCAGGGCTCGGAGGTGTAGCCCTGGCGGCTGGCAGATTAACCAGCTTGCGTGGTTTTTTTGTTTGTTTGTTTGTTTGTTGTTGTTGTTGTTTTCCTTTTGAATCTCTAGGCCCTAGAACAGAGCGGCATCCTGGGAGATGCCCTCAGCTTGGTGCTCCTCCTGGGGCTGTGAACAGGCTCCAGAAGACAGACGCAGCTGCTTGTTCCAGAAATGAAGCTGCCCCTTTAAAGGTTAATTGCCCTCAGCTGTACTGGGCCAGAATACCGTTGCTGAGCCCGACTGTCCTTCTCATGTGCTCCCGGAGGCCTGCACAGGGCTTTGGTGTAGGGCAGGGCGGCTGGGCAGTCCCAGATGTGCTGTCCACAGACGCTCCTTTTCCATCTCCCAGCTCCCTCCCCCTCCAGATGGAGGGAGGTTTATCTGTGTGCTCCTATGACTTCAGCAGGTCCTCTGGCCCCTCACTAATGGCCCAAAGCCTCAGCCAAGTCTGGAGGTTGATTTTTACCTGCTTGGCCTGGGGATATTTCTAAAACCCAAGAGCTTGGGGGCAGACTCTGGACAGGCTGCTCTCGGGAAGACTGCCAGCCTGGGAATCCAGGGTCCTTTCTGAGCTGGAGTTTTGGAAGTTGCGGGCTTGGGGGTGGGGCAAAGATCACCTATTTAGAATGCTCCCTGGAGAACTTATTTAAGATGCAGACTTTTCAGACCTACTGAATCTAGAATCTCCAAATCCGGCATTTGCATTGTATGTATGTGTGTATGTATTTATTTATTTATGAGATTTATTTATTTTAGAGAGAGTTCGTACACATAAGAGTGTGAGGCCGAGGGGCAGAGGGAGAGGGAGACAAAGTCTCTATTGGTGAGCACCGAGCTGGATGCCGGGGTGGATCTCATGACCCTAAGGTCACGACCTGAGCCAAAAACCAAGAGTCAGATGCTCAACTGACTGATCCACCTAGGCACCCCTGGCATTTGCATTTTAACAAGCACCCGAGTGATTCCTAGGAATTCTAAAGCTTGAGACCCATTTGTAGTCCCCACCACCAGTCTAGAATACCAAAGGCAGCAGCCCCCATGACCTCTTTTGAGAACCCACTGTGTACCTTGGGTGGTGTTACGTGCTAGAGATGTGAGGATCAATAAGACATGGTACCTGCCAGGGAAAGGATACTCCAGAAATAGTTCCAGAAATTCCTGGACTAAGTGTTACCATCTGAAAATGAGGATTCACTTCCCTGACCCTTCTACCATCGCCTTCTACCGGTTTTTGGAGTTATTTCCTAAGGGATTCTCTACAAATGCTAACTAGCTTATAGAAAATAAAAGGTCAGTTTGAGAGGAATCCTAGGGAATTGATGCCATCTGGTTTTTGCAATGTGGGATTTTAATAATAACTATACTTTTATATGGCACCTTTGACTGTCCCTGCAAATAGACAAATCTAGAAGTGTTTATTTCATATGCAGAATGCTTTGGACAGCTGTTCACACGTTTCCCAAAGCTCCTTCCTTTGTGAGGCTCTTTTAGGTTCTTCTGATTATACCAAAGAGTCTTCAGTTTTCCACGACCAAAAAAAAAAAAAAAAAAAGAAAAGAAAAGGAAAGGAAAAAGAAAAAACCCAGATCTACGTAGAAGAAAGTATCATGGACAGAGAATAAGATGGGATCTGGGTTCAGGTCCCCTCTCAGCCACTTATGACTCATGAGACATAGAGCATGCGTTTTTCTCCATTGCCCACCTGCCACACTGGTACCCCCGGCCTCCCTCCCAGCGACCAGATAGGGAAGGCAGATGACGGTGTGTTGAACACTGGACAGCAGCCACGCGCATGCCAAGCATTCTAATTAGGAACAAAAACTCTGTGCCTTGATTTCAGAATTGCCTCAGGTCCCAGTTGTGAGTAGTGGTCAACAAGAGGCAAGGCAGAAACAAAATGAAATGACTGACCCCATGTCCAATCTTAGATCCTGCATCCACCAGTCCGGGTGTCCTGTTTTCCAATGAACCCTTACAGCCATGTTAAGAAAGAGGGAGGACAGATGTTATCTCTACAATGAGGAGATTGAACCAGATATTTTCTGGGGCATCTTCTAGCTCTAAAATGAAAAAAATTCTGATATTTGTCAGATGAGAAAACAGAGTTGAACTGAGCTGGGGTGGGGGAGGTTAGGAGGTCTGACTGAGATTTCTGGCTCGTTAAGGACAAAAGTCAAGAGGTGACAGGCGCCTCTGGTCCTCCACACATGCTCTCCTGGTAGGCTGCGATGGCTCACCTTGACCCCACACTGATGGAGCAAACTTTGCTTCTGAGTCTGGCCTTCTGTTGGCCTCCACTGGCCCCCCAGTTCCAGCCGTGCGAGACATCAGCCACGGGGGCCCCTTGCTCCTGAGCTCTGCGACTCACAGTAGAGTCTTAATAGATTGGAATGAACGGGTGGTTTCTGGCCTCTGGGGAGTGAGGATCCCTTGGCATGTCTTTGAGGAGGGAAGCACACTTCTAGACCCTGAGTCCACAGTGGGTCTGACCTGTAAAGATGGAGGCCTGCCCAACCCTTCTCTCTCAGCTGCTTTGCCACCTTGGAGAGTAGAATGAACTGTTGTCACTTTACTATTTTAAATGTTAATGATTTGTATTATTTTAAAATCTGTTCATGCACCCAGAGGCCTCTTTGCTTGAGGCCCACTGAGGAAGGAAGCAGGTAAATACATAAACAGGGAGCCTTCCACAGACTTCTACATTCTCCAGAGTGCAGTGCAGAACGTGAGCATCCAGCTTCCCAGCCGTACCCCGGAGGCCTGCAACAGGTGGGGAGGATGTGTTGGCTGCTGTAGGGCTCACAGCGGGCTCCGCTGAGCGGCAAGAGGCCTCGAGGTCCACGCCAGCTTCTCTGATGAACGCCTCGCTAGAGCTGGTTATGTCCGGGAAGTGTGACTTCCTTGAGAGACATTCAATATTAATAGCAACAGCAGCAAGTAGAGGCCGAGGGTAAACAGAAATGAGTTATAAAAATGCTCATTTCAAGGGCCACTGTGTTCGCTCCTGAAAGGAGAAGGAGCATTTCAGGAGCAGGCCAAAGCAAGGCGTTTAACTCTTTGGGTCTTAACTTTCTCAGTGAGCTGACCAAGTTGAGGTGAGCGTTCTGCATTTTATCTGGTGTCCCAAGTGGGAGACCTCCCGGTGCCCCTCGCCTGCCTCTGCCACAAGCCAAGGTATGCCGGGAGAAAGAGCATACTCACACTGGTGTGACTCGTGCCTTTGGGCCGGGGGGAGTTGCGGATCTATTTCACCATACTGCCGAGCCACACCCTCGAATGGGGCATGTGTTCATGTGAGGGGTATCTCCCAGGAAAGCCCAAGTCCAGGAAGATAGGCCCACACTTCTAGAATCCCAGGGGAGATTTCCAAAGCAGACAGGGAGCCATCTTTTCAATCTCCGGCAAAACCACGTCAAACATATCAATTCTTCCTGTATCCCAGGGAAGAATTCCCTCAAATGTCTCTTGCAGACTGTCCAGTGGTAAAATATAGCCAGCTAATCCACCTAGAAGCTGCAGACATCCTTTTCGGAGGGAGGGGACAGGGGCTTCTTCCCCAGAGCTTGAGGCCAGGGCAGAAAAGCCTCAAAACTGCCGTGCAGGCAACAGGAGGTGGGTTCTGAAGGGATGAGAAGCTTGGAAGTTGTAGCGACTGAGTGTACGTGTTCATACTGTAGTTACGTCAGTTCCTTTTAAATCGGTTCATTCATACGTTCATGCATCCGGAAATACTTCTTCTGCACCTACAGCAACTAGATACAGTAACAAGCAAACAGCAAACTGGACCAGGTCTCTGCCTGCCTTCAGCCTCATGCAGCGGGGAAATTAGATCAGTGCGTGGTAACTGATTGTAACTGGGGTTAAGTACTTTGCGCTAAGGGAGCTGGGATGCAGGGGCACCCGACCTGCTTTTGAAGGTGCTGGAAGCTTCCTCAGAAGGGCTGATGGAGAAGCTGAGTCCTGATGCCCAGCCATGGTTTGTGAGTTGGGCGGAGCTGGTACGCTGGTTTGGGAGTTGACAGGCGAGGGGGCAGAAGTGGCAGAAAATACATCCTGAGAGGCAGGACTCAGGAGAGGAGACAGAACTTGGCCTGCTGGTCTCCATAAGCACCTTCCCCAAAGCAGCTCATAACTATCCCCTGCTCCATCAGGAAACAGTCCGGCAGCCTTCTGTGCTCTGTAGAGGCTGTATCAGCTGAGGCCGTGGGCTCTTCTGGGTTTTTCTCCTGAGTTCATCCCCGGCTTAAATCCTGCCAGGGACAGGGTGCTCGCTGCCTCTTGAGGAGTGGCCTTGCCTGTTGGTCAGTTTTTCTTGATGTCAGGTCCACATCTGAGCCTTGTCACTTCTTTCTGTGAGTCCTGGTTTGGACTCGTGGGTCTAGGGAAGTGGGCTCTTAGTTCTTCTTCTTCTTTTTTTTTTTTTCTTTAAAGATTTATCTATTTATTTGACAGACAGAGATCACAGGCAGAGAGGCAGGCAGAGAAAGAGGAGGAAGCAGGCTCCCTTCGGAGCAGAGAGCCCGATGTGGGGCTCGATCCCAGGACTCTGGGATCATGACCCGAGCCAAAGGCAGAGGCCCCAACCCACTGAGCCACCCAGGCGCCCCTCTTAGTTCTTCTTGATGGTCCTTTACATGCTTGAAGTCAGCCACGGGGCCCTTTCCAGACAGGAATGAAAATTTCCCGCTCCTTCAGCTCCTTGATTTCATATATATGCCACTAGCCCAGACTCTCTACTCATCTAGCTCGTCCTTGTCCCTCTGAAAGCTGTGACCACACTGGTCACTGTGTTGGGCATTGGTCTGGCTAGAGCAGACATCAGAGAGGCAGTCCCCTCCCTGTCTCAGACATCGTGCTATTATTAATACAGCCCAAATTGCACTTAAAAAAACAACCAGTCATCCTCATCAAGCTTGTGGTTTTAATAACAAAACAACAAGAAAATCCCACATGTTTTTCTTTTGATAAACCTACCCAGGCCAGGTGTCCCCCGTCTATGGGTCTGCTATTGATTTCTAGAATCCAAATGTAAAACTTTTACATTTTCCCCCCAAGATTTTATTTTCTTGGGAGCCCATAGTATTCTTCTCCGTTGGTCATTTTGAGTTTGGATTCTGTCACCTGACAGGCTGAGAGCAGGCCCTCCTAGATTTGTGCCCTCTGCAGATTTGATCAGCTGGTGTGTGCTGTCTTCCCTGGTTCCTGCTGTGAGTCCCCAGACCCTGGCTGGTAAACTCCGTATAGCAGCAGGAGGAAGGCCAACTGGGACCCCCCCCCCCCCCTTGCATGGCTGACACTGGGCTACTCAGTCATTGTCACGTTGTAATTGGCAAATGCAAAAGGAGCAGTGTGCTTTGTGCTCCAAGCCCTTTCCCGGGCTAGGTTTAATTGCTCTGGGATTTATGACGGGAGCTCATAGGGCGTAATAGATGTGGCTGTGTCTTTCATCCTCGCTGGCTACAGAGGACTTCTAAGGGAGGAGGGAAGACAAGTAGGACTGGAACTAGAGCCCTACAAGGTGCAGAGGTGGCGGCAAGTGACTTGATGAGCCACGGCCGCTAAGGTCATCCTAAGAGATGCAGAACATGAATATTCATAGTTCCATTTGCCTAGGTGGCGTCTCGCTTTCTCTCTCCATGGCAGCCTTGGAAGAGTGGGCAAAGGAGGGCTCGAGTCTCCATTTTACAGAGCGGGAAATTGAGTCGAGAACGGATTTTCTGCCGACTCCAGGTCCCACTGAGAGGCGGGAACAGAATGGAGGCTGGGATCTGGGTCTTAGGCTCCGATCATCTTGCCCTGGGGCATCCTGTGCCTCCAGAATTGCTCACAGGATTCCACCTCTGCTCCCCGCTCATCCCTCTTCCCATGTGAGCGAATGGGCGTGCCGTCACGCTGTAAACCAACGCCGGGTGGTGCCAGCTACCGCGTCCGCCTTTAGGACAGAGAACTTGCTGCATGCAAGGCACCGTGCTGTGCCCCACGTGGATGCAAAGTGTGTGATGTGCTATCCTGGCTTTTAAGCGGTAGGAGTGATGTTTAATAATGTCAGGAATTCACCCAGCCCGGAGGCTCCTCTTGACTTCTGATCCGCAACTCGGGGCTTTTGGAGAAAGGAAAGCGCCAGTGTATGTGTCTGTTGCAAACTAGAGTAAAGACAAGGAACTCGAAGAAGGAAAGGACTGACCTCTCTCTCTCTCCCTTCCTCTCCTTCTTCTTCCCTCCCCTCCTTTGTCTCTTCTTCCCCTCCTTCCTCTCTCTCTTTTCCCCTCCCTCTGTCTCCCTCCCTTCCTCCATTCATTTATTCTCCCAATTCTATTTTCTATCAACAACTATTTATTAAGGAATTGTTGTGTACCAGGCCCCCAGCCAGAGGCTGTGGACACAGTGGTGACCAGGCAGATGCAGCTTCTAACCTCTTAGGACTTAGCATTTACTGGAGGAGACAGAGGACCGAGCACTTACTGAAGAGTGTCAAACACATCCTGATAGACGCCATGTGGGGTACTGTAGGGTCACTTAGCAAGGGCCTGTGACCTGATCAGGCTGCTAGAGAAGCCCTCCCAGACAAAATTGTAACTTAAACGGAGAACTGAAGTTTAAGTAAAAGGTGGGAGTTAAGCGCAGGTGCAGAGTGTGTGGAAGGGTGTCGTAGTCAGAGGGAAAAGCCTGTTCACAGGCTCAGGCAAGAGAGAACATGATATTTTCAGGAAATGGAAGGGGAGGAGGAGGTGGGAAGAGGTCAACCTGGAGGGGTAGGTAGGGGTCAGATCATAAAGGGCCTTAGCAATCCTATTGAGGAGGGTTGGACTTCAGCCTAGTACAGGGGAAAGCTACTAAAGAGTTTGAAGCAGGGGAGAACTGATCAGATTTCTATTTAGAGACACTCCTCCAACTGCAATGAGGAGAATGTATTGGAGGCATTCAGTTGGAGTCCTGCTGATTCTGAAATGCTTCTGGGCTTCCCAGGGGAGCTCTGCATCCTGAGGGTCCTTTCATATGGAGGTGGGTCTGGAGCTCAGAAGACAGGTACTGCGGGCCATAGGAATGCCCCACATCTGGTCAGCACAGGGGCCTGAATGCTGGTCCTGGCCGGGTGCTGGGACTCAGCTTCAAGCCATAATTGAGGCCCTGGGTATGGTTGCTCCCACTGGAATGGAGCAGAGGGCCCAGGACCGAATCCTGAGTAGCACCAACTAGTGAGGACAAGCAGCTAATCTAGGAAAAGGAAGTCTGTTTTGGAGTCACAGTGGACTCCAATGAAAGCTGTGAGTCCTCTCTCAAACGAAGAGACCCAAAGCTCCTGAACTTCTCTGAGGCTGATTGGGGAGGTCTGAAGAAGAAGCCCCGGGCACCTCCCTGGAGGGAGCACAGGTTCCTGCTCCTTTGCCCTCCTCTGCCTTTCCCTGATTGTCTGCTTCCTCCCCCACCTTCACGTTTCCTTTTCTAGACATTTGTTTTCCCCACCAATGACTTCCCACTCAGGTATGGAGAATGACATTTGCAAAGGGCTCTGAAATTCTCAAATGCCGCTGGCCCTAAGCCACACTCCTGCAACATTCCCTCGCACCAGGCTGCACGGGTGACTCGCTGGCTGGCTGTCATAGGGCCAGTGGACTCGGGGCATAGATCCCACTTTGCAGGTAGAGCTGGAGAAACTGAAGCAGAAAATACAACACGGCCTCCTCTGGGTTCTGACTTCAATTAAATTCAAATGAATTCATTATACTCTTCCTGAGCCCCTGCTTTGTGTGGAGCACTGTGGATTCCAGGTGGGGGAAATAACCCAAGAAAAGGCACTGGGGCAGCACCACCCTGAACAGAGAAGGGGCTTCAGGGTTGCTTAAGAACTGGGTGTGGGGGAAGTCTCCATGAGGGAAGTGAGGCCAGAGGGCAGGCTGGAGCCCCATGCTGGCGGCCTTAAATGCAAGGAGGGTAAAGGGTCCAGGCTGTTCTGTAGGGCAGTAGGGCACTGGCAGCGGTTTCCGAAATGGGAAGGACCATATCAGAGCCGAGCCAGAGGAACCAGAGCCTGATTTGCAGAAGCTCAAACCTGGGTTTGTGCAGTTACAGAACTCATTAATTTACCCAACATGAATCAAGTGCCTGCTATTTGTAGGCTCAGATCTCAGACCAAAGCATGCAAAGATAAGAGGCAGCCGGTGCCTTCAAAGAGTTGGCAGCCTGGCTGGGGAAACAGAAACAGTGACAAATAGATGGGGAGGAAGCTCAGGCCCCCTGACACACCCCCTTCCCTGCCATTGCACCCCACCCCCCAGCCCTGCACAGAGTCCCTTCCGGTAGGGAGAGGAGAAAGAGAGAATCTTCTCTCTTGGGGGGTTCCTGGAGAGAAAGCCACCCTGAGCAGAGACCTAATGATGGATTCGCAGGGAGGAAGTTCTCACCGCACTTAGCGGCTCAGGGCCCTGGTACAAAAGCCTGTTTGCACAGCCCCGAGCCAGGATTTTAGCTTGGAGTGTTAGAGAGGGTCTTGGCGGGGGTTAGGATCCAAATCCTCTAAACATTTGCTGTGGGGACCACTTCATACTCAAGTGGGGAGGGGATGGAGAGGAAGCAGCCCCCTGACGCTCAGGCTGGCAGTCTGGGGTCTGGTCAAGAAATTGCCACCTGTGACCAAGTGACCTTCCAGTGGAAGGCCACATGCCCCCTGCTTGTTGCAGACCTGGTCACCTTAAGGTGAGCCTGGCTGGGCTAACACTGAGGGGCCCGGGGCTGAGAAGCAGAAAGGGAGTGCACACACACACACACACACACACACACATACATGGTGGACAACAGCACAGGAGAAGATGCTTCCGGAACCGTGACCGCTCTGGGGTCCTGTCGGAAGGGTTTGCGTTATCACCAGGGTGGGGGCCCCTGATTCCTCTTTGGGTTTTTACATCCTTGTCCTGTCTACTGAGTCTGCTCACGGGAACCGCCAGCCTGCGGAGGACCCAGGAACGCTAAGGTCGCAGAGAAGGACAAGGCTCGCTTCTCCTTTCTGCCACCCTCACCCCAACCTCCCCGCTAGCCAGTGTGAGTCCCAGAGCCAAGGCACTGGGCTCCTGGGTGTGATCTGTGACTGTGGCTATATCTGCTGAGTGCTTCCAGCGTCGCTGTCTTATAAGAAGGGAAATAAGACTCACCCTCGCTCCCTGTCTCACCGAGATGATGGGAGGGGGCTGAATGGGCTGGGGAAAGAGCTCATCGGTGGGGAGCACCCTGTGTACGTGTGCGTGTGTGTGTGTGTGTGTAGGGGCTTCTCTGGACACCTAGCCTGGTGTGGCCTTCTAGCTGGCTGTGAGCACACGGAGTGCTGAGCTCAGTGCCGGGCTGGGGCAGAAAGTCACCAAGGCACACCTCCCCGAGCCTCCTGGTGCCCACCCTGTCCCCTGACCGGAGACAGTCGCCTGCTGCAAGAGGCTTGAGGAAACTGCGAATAGAATTAAGTCAGGGCAGCTTTTCCCCCTCAAGGGTCTGTCTAGACACACACCTGGTTCCAGGAGAGGAAGATCGTAAGTCGGGCACTCGCCGCTTTGGGTCCGGAGAAGCCCGTCGTCCCTCCTCGATTCGGATGCCTTCCTTCTTCTACCTCTTCACCAGGAGCAAAGACAGGGGTCAACGCTGGAGCCACAAGACAGCAACCCTGGGACTGTCACTGGAGTTCTCAAGGAAGTGTCCACCTCCCACCCCCGCAGTGCATCTCTAAGGCATCCGGGGCCTCCCAGCCACCTCACCTCTGTCTTGCCCCGGGCTTTCCAGAAACGGCAGGAAAACCTCCATCTCCGTAGACTGAGGGTGATGTGGCCAACATGTTTAAGTGCTAAAGCATCCATATTCAGGAGTGGATGCTGGCCGGTTTCCATTTTCCCTGAGGACCGAGCGAGGAGAAACAGACGTAGACAGCCACAGGCCAGATTTCGGCTGGGGTGAAGAAAGCTCGCCGCCGTTGAATAGAGCGATTTGCTCGGCTCCTTGCTCCTGCTTCTCGGTATTCTAAGCTGGGGACACTTAACCTCCAGCTGTAAGTACAGCCTTGTCCCAGCGCGGGAGTAATCCTGCTTCTGAGAAGGAAGAAGGGGGTGGGGAGCGTCCGGCATGCATTGAGCACCGTCTGTATGCCGAGGCTGAGCAGGGCACTCTTATCTCCTGTGCAGGTCTCTGTTTGGGCAGACAGGTGGACGTCCAGGGCTGGAGTCTGACGTGTTGGGAGGGTCAGCCCCGCTGCTGCTGCCTCTAACCCAGCTCAGGGTCTGCGGGCGCCCTCCCTTGACTTGGTCCTGCCTTGACTTTGCCTCCTAGCCTGGGCCCTTACCTCAAGGCTGCAGGAACCTCTTACTCTATTTGCTGCCTGCCTCCTGAGCCAGCTTCCTAGACCTTCCCCTCTCCTTCCCTGGCATCCTGGCTGGTTTCCTTGCCATGATGACTCTGATCTGAATCATTTCATGACTGGTTGAGCCTCGTTTTAACGAGAGTTGCTCAACGCCTCCGATCCTTTCTAGAATAAGATGGTGCTTAAAGAAGGAAAGCAGTGGGTTTTTAACATATAGGAAGAATATAGCAATTTCTGTGGACACACAGGAAGCAGTATTTCCTCTACTCTGGCCAAGACAGAGCTAGGGGTGGGGATGGTAGTCGAGCAGAGGGCCTCCTCCCAGGAACAACATAGTAGAAGGGAAAGCCTTTAGAGTCAGATCTGGCTTCAGATCCCAGCTCAGACACTCCCCTCTCTCACCTCTCTGTGACCTTGAGCCCAACGACCCGGTCCCTTGGATCTTGAGTGTGGTCTCTTTTGGTAAAGTCAGACTGATAATAATACCTTGTAGGTATGAAGATGAGCTGAGGTGAGAAGCCAGTCTCCTGGGGGCCTCCTGCATATGCTCACTCCCTCCTACGTGTCCTTCCCGTTTTCCTTCAGGCCTCGGGAGTCCAGCATTGTTGATAGACTCCCCTTCTCATCCTAAACAGAAATTTCATTTCAGAATCAGATTTATCTGGAATGAGAGAGTTAGAGAAGCCTCTCTCCCACCTCATATTCAGAATCGAAATTTACGAAATAGGAAACTAGAGGACAATGGCTAGACTTATGACGGAAGGAAGCTTTTGGTGTGAAGGTATTTGCTGGGGTCCTTCTAACCGCAGAGAATTTTTGTCCATGTGACAGAGAAGCCAAGAGGAGAGGCTGAAAGCTGAGGGATAGGGAATCTGAGGAATCTTTGTTTCCTAAAGATGCAATGGAGAAAGGAATAAGTAGATCAGACAAGTAAGATTTGGGGAAACTAGGATTTGATTGACAAAAATTCAGATTGTTTCAGGAAACAACTTTTACATGAAGCAAAGTACGCCTGAATCGAGGAGCAGCACGGCGCTGCCCCGTGTCTAGAAAGTGGAGCACGTTGTGTGTGTGTGTGTGTGTGTGTGTGTATGTGTGTGTGTGTGTGTGTGTGGAGAGAGAGAGAAAGGAGGGAGGAGGAGATGAAGAAGCGAGGACCGCTATTGGCATGACCATTAAAATTACTTCTGCCAGTCACAGTCATAGCACATTAAGGTCTGCTAAGGCAGGACTGGTCATGAAATCAATCAACACTGCATTTTGTGTCTGACTCTGGTTTATTGTAGACTGTTTTCTCCAGACATCCTCTGATGCCTCTTTGGCCGTGAGCAAACTAATCCAGATTTCCCCACCACGTTCCAGGTCTCAAGGCTGAGTCCCCGACCACTGTAGAGCTGGGGGGAGAAGGAGCTGTTTGAGATGGGGCCTCAGCCCTTGATCCCAGGCCTGGACTGTGTGGGAGGCAGGATGGGAGGGTCCGTGTGCTCTGGACTGGGAAGGCAGTAACTCTCAGGTGGGAGATGATGGTGCGCGGCCACGGGGAGTCTGGAGAGAGACGCTGACGCTAGGATGAGCAATTGGGAGGATAGAGGCTGGGAAGGGGCGGAGGAGACGTAGACTGGAGATTTCAGTTACGTTTTAAGGAACTTGAACGCAGAGGGGTGCAGTGTGGGTTGAGGGGGAGATACTAGACTAAGGGAGGAAGGGGTAACTGCTGTGTTTCAGAGTGTGATGGGAAGGACAGTGTAACAGGGAGGCAGTGGAAGAAGAAGGGCAGAGAGAAGAATGGGGGACAGGGAGAGAGGGGCGGAGTTGAGGGTGAGTGAGTTATACAAATTGGATGTGTGTTTTTCTGGTAATAATTACCGAGCTCCGGACATCATGCTGCATGCCGGAGGGAGGACGTGGCTCGAGCTCTCCTGGACTGACTTCCTCATGGAAGCTCTACAGCCACAAAAATGGATGGATGACAGTAGCTGTGGGAGCTCATGGGAGGGGCACTGGTCAGGGGCTCAGGGAGGTGGTTCTGGAAGACTTCCTGGAACAGGTGACCTCTAAGCTGTGAGCTGGTCAATCAAGCCAAGTCCTAGAATAAGGCAAGAGAAAAAGAACAGACACGAATGAGGCCACCTGCTTGGCGATAAGACATCGTGGGCGACCTTCGAGAGAACAGCAGTCTTGGGGGATGAGAGCTCTGACAGAGGCAGTGTTTTAAAAGACAGTGTGTTTAAAAAAATAATAAAAATAAAATAAAATACAGTGTGTTAATAGAAAATTTGAGGAATGGTAAGGCCAACAGATCAGGAGAGAACTGCTGTTGGAAGGATGGCTTGTTACCCGCTGGTCTCCAGAGGCAGGGCCATGCCAGACCAGGGAGTGGAGGGCACACAGGGAGATACCAGGGCTGGTCAGGAGGCAGAAGAACGAGCGTAACATAGGCAGGAACGTTTATTGTGGTTTTTGTGGGAAGGGATGGGTGAGGCAGGGTGAGCGCACTTAGGCTTGGCTCGTTTGAAGAATTTCAGTGGGTTGTGGAGCATAGGGGTGGCCCTTGTTGCCTGGTAGGTGGCTGGCCCTGGGATGATTAGGGCAGATGGACACTGGAGTCGAAGCACCCAATGAGGGAGGTGGTTGGGGGTGTGGGCTCAGGATTGGTCGGTTTGTAGTTGAAAAGTACCTCTAGCAAGAGAATCGTTTACTGTCTTTAGGAATAGGCTAAGCCTGGGAGGGTCAGTCCATGAGAGCCTCGATATGGAGAATGAAAGACATGGTCAATGCAGGCCATTAGAGGAGTGATCATAGGTAACATTTAATGACACTGTGCCTCGGGTGCTCTTCTTGGTAATTTAGGCACTTTAGTTCCGTTTTCACTGCATCTTGAGGAATTAAGTACTAGTTTCTGGATGAGGAGACTGAATTCAGAGAGGCTCAGTAGCTTGAGCTGAGTCACACAGCGGGGAAGGCTCTGTTGTCCAACCCAGCCAGCGCTGGGCTTTCAGGCGAGCCCCATCCCTGTGTCCTGCTGCCAGTCTGGTGCCCCCTCCCGCCCCCCGGGCGAGTCGAGGCAAAGGTCAAGTTGCATTCCATCAGCAGTGACCAGTTTAAGTAAAGCGGAGAATTTCTTGCTTTTCCATGCAGCGTTTTTCCTTTCCAGCCTCTCCACTTGAGCCTCCTGCTTCCACCACGATAGAGGTAATGGCATTCTGGAGCAGGATTAACAGAGGATCAGAAGGATTTTGAGTGAGGCTTTTCCAAAGAGACATCTTGATGCAGTTGGGGAACCAGACTCCCAACTTTGCTCTTCTGCAAGGAGCTGGAGTTTCCATGGCTGGGCTGAGCTAGCAGGCAGGCTTCCCCCCAAAACGGTGCTCCTACTTCATTTGCATGCACACAAAGCATCTCCAGGCTTCAAGGAATCTTTTGAAGGGAAAAGACAAGTCTTTGCTGAAGCCTGTGGAGCATCCAGTGAACCCAAATGAGATTTACTTGGTAATTATGTTTTCCTGAAGGAAGTAGGAGGGAGGCGGTAACTAACAGGGCTTTATTCAGAGACACCGATTGCTCATCAGTAAATGGGGCTTTAAGAGGAGAACCATAAACAAAAGATTTGGAAGGGTTCAGATTCCAAAGGCGGCAGTGAGCTGAAGAGGGAGAATGGAAATACTGAGCATTGGAGCCTGTGTTTCAAATTCCGATAAATGGCCTTGCCTCCTGTTTGGGTGGCATGGCTAAGGTTCCAGGGCCTTCTTGAAGGTACCCTAGGGGGTTCACTGGGAGGCTAGAGCTCAACCCCCAGCTTGGGAAGACCCTCTCAAGGTCCATGAAGTGAAGTATCTTCCTTTACCCCTTAAAGGTGATTAGACATGCAGGAAAGACTGAGCCTTCTGTGTATTTGTAATTGGGGTGGAGAAGGGAAAAAGTAGTTCCTGGGAATTCCTGGGCTGCTGGCCATTAGAAAGAGGACCTTGTCAAGGTCAGGACAGTTTGCAGCAAGAATGGCCTTGACTCCTGATTTTGTCACAGAGTTGCCTTGCCCAGACGTGCCACCTTCTGGACTTCCCACTGTGGGAGGCACCTCCCTCCAGGGTCCAGGATCAGTGATTTCCACTCACTGCTCTCCTGGGCTTTGTTCCCATCCCCTGTCCTTTGTGGGACCCTCAGCTGCAGGGGACAGCTGATAGGTCTCCTTTGCACCTTAGCCTGTGATACGTCTCCTGGTTCTTAGCACAGAGAAGGCAGTGGGTAATGATCTGGACCCCGAAGCCTGCCATTATTACCCAACCTTTAACCAGCTTTATAGCCGAGGGCAAATCGCTGAATCAGAGAAGGTCAGGACCAACATTTCAGAAGCTGAGGTTCAGAGAAGTGTACTTGCCCTGGGTCGCACAATTATACCCAAGGGGTTGATTTCAGGCTTTGGAAACAGATTGTCAACCAAAGTACTGGTTTTCCCACAGAAAGTCCCACATGGTTTCGTATGGAGCCATCCTGCTTATTTCCAGAACTGGGTCAGTGAGTCTTGCCCAGCCTCCTTCACAGTGGACAGGACATGTGGAAGTGCTTTGAAGCCAGGAAGCTCTATACCAGCGGTTCCCAGTGGGAGTGCTACCGATTTTTTGGGAACACTTAAAAATTTTGAGGTACAATTATGTACAGTAAAACCCACTTGTAGAGTGTACAGTTCTGGGCGTTTTGGACAAACACACGCTGTAACGCCGCTGCAGTTAAGATCTAGAACAGCAGCATCACCCCCTGGAAATGCCCTTGTACCATTTTGTTGTTAGCCCTTCTTCCTGCTCCCAGCTTCTGGCAGCCTCTGATCTGTTTCCTGGCCCCAGAGTTCTGCCTTTTCCAGAAGATCATAGAAGTGGAATCACACAATGCTATAGGCTGGGAGGTTAGGTCCTGAGGCTGGGGCCCCCATGAATAGGGTTAGTGCCCTTGAAAGAGAGACCCCGGAGAGCTCCCTTCCCCCTTCCACCATGGTAGAAAAAATGACCGGCTGTGAACCAGGAAGCGAGCTCTCTCACCAGAAACTGAACCTGCTGGCGCCTTGATCTTGGACTTCCCAACCTCCAGAACCATGAGGCACAGATTTCTGTTGCGTAGAAGCCACAAAGTCTCTGGAATTCTAAGACATACAGTACGACAGCCTTTCAGCCTGGCTGTTCTTTGCTTAGCATAATGCATTTGAGAGCCATGTGTGTTGTCGCCTGCAACAGAACTGTGTTCCTTTTTATTGCCTGGGAGCAGTCCTTTGTGTGGATGTGTCACAGTGTGTCTGTCTGTCCATTCACCAGCTGAAGGACAGTTGGGTTGTTGCCAGTTTGGGGCGACCATGAGCAAGGCTGCTATTTTACGGTCCTACAAACCAAGCAGGTGTTTAGTCAGCATGTTGGGTTGCTTTGGGTTTCCTAATAATTGAGGAGGGAGCACGGCGGGTATTTGGGGAGCCAGTGCTCTTCAGTAGAGTGCCACACGATGAAGACGCATCCTGCTTCCTGCAAGACATTTAGGTCTCCTACTGGACGTGCATGTAAGTGATAAACTTACTGACCTTTAAATACCTGAACGTAGAAACTAACTCCATTTTATTTAGAAAGGCGGAATATTTTTTTGGAAAAAACTTGACTGTGCATTGAGTGTTCTATTAATGTAAATATTAAGTAACTTTTGTTTTGTTCTGAAGTTTACCAAAAAGTAATTTTGGTAAAAAGCATTTTGGAGACATCACACCACTCTTCATCAGTCTGGCCAACTCAGCATATGGCATTTGAGTTGCTAACACAACATTCCCGTATTAGTCCGTATTTATAGTTGCTGTGCTCACAGTGATTCAAATAGGGTGCAAACATCTGACTCTTTCATTGTGTTTTTGGGGTTAGTCATACTCAAGTATTGTGTCATAAAATATTTGGTTTATTATAAATTACTTTTTAAATTATTTCCTTTTATTATAATTGGAGAATTCTATGGGTTTTTAAAAACTAGGAGGCATATGTAGTAGATGGATTTTGTTTCAGAATAGAAAAGGTGTGTTATAAAATATTAGTTACAGAAAGGGAGTATTGGTTCTAATAGAGTTCTTGACAACTATTCTTTACATGAATTGGGTGGTCTAGACACATTACCCGGAAGCCTGGACAGGGCCCTGTCCTGAGTGAAATGTTTAGATTGGCAAGTGGCAATTTTAGGAAAATGTTCATGTTCCAGAGTTTGCTGGGGCACAGGGCTTGGTTCCCTTGGGCATATCCAGAGGCATTTTGGAAGACAATTCACTGATAAGTAATGCTCGAGCACCTATTAGTATCTCTGCCCACGATGAGAATTCTCTTGGTGGGGGTGGGGGTGGGAAGGTATGCATCTCACAATATTTATAGATACAAATTAATGAAGGAGATCAATGCAGGTGCTATAAGTGCTTAGAATAAGGTGAAAGAGTTGACAGTTTTGCATAGTTACAAAGAAGGCCCTCTCTGAGTTCAGAGCTATATGGTGAGAAAGAGGCAGTGTTGCAAAGGTGTCGGGAAGAGCGTTGTAACCGTAGGGAACACCAAGGGTAATGGCCCCGAGATGAGAAACATATGGGGATGTTTTGGGGACAAAAAAAAGAGCAGGTGCCTGGAACATAGAGAATAGAGAGAAAGTGGCGGGGGACGGGGTCAAAGGAGACACAATGCTCCAAATTATGCAGGGTCCTACAGGCCACGGTTAGGTGTTGGAATTTGATTGTTGGCGGTGGGAAGCCTTTGGTTTGTGTTAAACTTGGGAATGATCTTATCTGAGTTATGCTTTAGAAAGACCACCCTGGCTGCCCAGAAGGGAGAGGGGAGGCAGAGAGACCAGGAAGCTCGTGCAGAAGTCCAGAAGTGGAGGCCTAGACAGGTGAAAGTATGGAGGTGGGAACTAGTAATTGAATTAGGGATGTGTCCTAGAGAGAGAATGGCCAGGGCCTATGGATATGATTAATTCGGTGGTGTGAAGGTAAGAGACTTATGTCCTAGGTTTTTGGCCTGAGTAACTGGGAGGAAAGTGGTGCCATTTGTTCAGAGATGATAGATTTGGGGTGGGGGGGGTGCACAGACATTGGCTTCTTTTGCCAAGTTAAGTTTGAGGCACCTAGTGGAACATCCATGTGGACATAGCCTTTGAGAGTCAGGGTGTACAAGGTCAGGTGAGAGAGGTGATCTGGAGATAAAACTGGGAAGTCAACAGGAGAGATTTTGGTAAGGTGGTAAGATTTTGGTAAAGAGCCACAGAGTTTTGGGATGAGATCGTCCCAAATCCCCACATAAAGCAGACAGAACAATGGAAGAGCAAAACTGAAACACCATATGTGACACTGACGATAAAACTAGGTGATAGCGGTACCCCCATGAGCGCCACGTTACCGCTGAGGAGGGCCTGTTAGCACATACAGGACTTGTCTGCTATTGATGTCCACACATGGTAAGCAGGGAGCATGGAGGAGAGAGGGACCCGAGATCAGGAGAACCTCCAAGCAGCAATAGGTATTCAGAGGAGATGATGGTGGGACACTTTGAGGGGAGCAGCTGAAATGGGGGGCTGCCCTCGTTCTGCCCCCTGCAGTAGCAGGTGAGTACAGGGAGCCCACCAGGTGAACTGAAAAGGCAGGACCATTATAGTTCCTGCATAGGGCACCAGCATGAAGCCTCTTTCCAAAAGTTCAGGAAAACTCAGGGCGCCTGGGTGGTTCAGTCGGTGAAGCGTCCTGAGATCAAGCCCCAGGTCGAGCTCTGCGCTCAGTGGGGAGTCCACTTGGGATTCTCCCTCTCCCTTTCTGTCTGCCCCTCCCCCCACTCACGGAAAACAAAACAAAACCAAACCAAAAAAACAAAAACCCAAAGTTTGTGAGAACTCCTTTCACACAAAAATGAAATGATTATATTCAAACCCCATAAAAGTTACTGTAAGAGAATGAGGAGAGTAACATTCCTGGCAGGCAAGGAAAGCAAGTGTGTCCCAGCAGGAAGCCATGCTCCAAAACAAAGAAAAACAAAACAAAACCCACCCTATATCATGCTGTTCTCACAAAGAGCTTAAAGGCATTTAGCAACAATACCGGAAGTGAAACATAACACAAAATGAGGATTAGAAAAGTTTAGCAATTTCGCAAGAGAATTTAAGAAAGGATTAGAGATAAAGGGAAAAAAAAAGCCATCGTTTTACTAATAAAGACTAATGACAAGGAGCATAACAGTAAATAAACCTTGTCAATAATGCCTTATAAGAAATAGAAGGCATAAAGGAAGGAAAATTTTAAAACCAAAAAGAAATTAAGTATGTGATAAGCATGGTTTGAGAGGAAGTGAATAATACTGAAGAAGGCAAAGAAGATTCAATACATGGATAATAGGTATCCCTGAAGGAAAAAACAAACACAAAAAATTAAAGCAAGATCCTGAAGCAAATCCTAAAAATTAGAATCCAGAAAAAAAATCTGAAATTAAAAACACATGCTTAAAGCAGCACGTTGAGAGAGTGTGCTACGCTTGAGAATGCTGACCCAAAAGAACCAAGACATACTAGTACGATTACTGAGCCTTAAAGAAAAAGAATAAAATCTTTTGGGCATCTAAGCCGAAGAGAACGTGGCTGATGAGGGGAACAAAATGATACTATCATCAGACTTTTCTGCAGCCCTGTGTTATGACAGAAGAAAATAGAGTGACATTTTCAAGGTACTCCAGAAAGAGAAAAGTGACTATGAGAGGCAAGGATTTTATACTCCGTGAAATTGACCTTCAATATTAAGAGCACAAGCTATCATCAAAAGAGCATGTATGAACTCGGAGAATTTTGTTCCCATGAGTTCTTCCTTGGGAACCTGCTAGAGATTGAGTTCAGACCCAAATGACCAGAGACATGTTGACATGAGCCCGGGTGAGCATTAAACATGCGGTTCCTTACAGCTTGAGAACTATGGGAGGGGGTAGAAGGAATTATATTATATGATACAATGTCAACATGATCTGACAGTAAGACACGGTATATTAAGAAAAGCAGAAATAGAGATAGCATTTGCAAAAACATTCTAAACCTTTCATAACACCCGTCATGGTGTTCCTGTTGCTACTGTTTTTCTAAGACTGTTGTATGTATGGTGTGGGTAAAGCAAATGAATAATTATGGGTTATTCTAATTCCATCATTTCTGTGTCCTTGAGAGCCAGAATTCTCAGTGCAAAAAGAATGGAAATACAGATGGGGCAGAGCAAGGGCAAAGAAAAAACCCTGTAGACCTGAATTAGATTTTTTATTTTATTATTATTTTTTAAAGATTTTATTTATTTATTTGACAGAGAGAGATCACAGTAGGCAGAGAGGCAGGCAGAGAGAGAGAGGGGGAAGCAGGGTCCCCGCTGAGCAGAGAGCCCGATGTGGGGCTCAATCCCAGGACCCTGAGATCATGACCTGAGCCGAAAGCAGAGGCTTAACCCACTGAGCCACCCAGGCGCCCCACATATATAATATTTCTATCTCTCTTTGTCTATTTTATTTTGCCCCCTGGCTCTGTACACTGAAAAAGGCATAGCAACTAGATGCAGAGATACAACCAGATTATGGTCTTGCTGTACCATTTCCCACTGGAAAACCAGGGCTTCTTGGAGAAATGTCTAGGCAGGACATGTACAAAATAAGCCTGGAACAGGTCATGTCAAAGGAGAAATTTCTAGGCAGGACATGTACAAAATAAGCCTGGAACAGGTCATGTCAAAGGCCAACATAAAGGAACTCCTGCTGGCCAAAAATGACAATCTGAGCTATAATAAAGATAATCATTGCAATGAATTAAAACTCATGTTTAAGCATGGGTTTAAGATGTGTATATCCATGCATTCATAAGGACATTTTTAAGTCAGTATTTTTGTTTTTTTTTTATTTTTTTTCCTTTTTTTTTAGTAATCTGTACACCCAACGTGGGGCTTGAACCCACAACCCTGAGATCAAGAATTGTGTGCTCTTCTCCTTCTTCTTCTTTTTAAAGATTTATTTATTTATTTGAGAGAGAGAGAGAGAACAAGCATGCACAGGGGGAGGGGCAGAGGGAGAGAGAATCGCAAGCAGACTGAGGGTGGTGCCCGACGTGACACTTTAACTCAAGACCCCAGGATCATGACCTGAGCCGAAGTCAAGAGTCGGATGCTTGACCGACTGAGCCAGACAGGTGGGCCCTCGTAATGACATTTTAAAACCTACCTGATTGATCATCATCACAGGATGACAGGGAACAAATTTATTGTTGTGAAAAGGAGGTCAATAAGGGAATTGCACAGTTACCCTGTCCTTCCACTAGGAACCGTGCCCCTGGGTAATCAAATAATAGATGAAGAGTCGCTCTCTGTAGAAAATTATCCAGGCTGATGTATGAAAACTAAAATGAATTAATGGGTCGAGGTCTAGATTTTAAACATTGAGCAGCAATAGTTGCAGATACAGGAAAAAGAAAAGGCAGAGGCATGTGCCTCATGAGGAAGGAGCTCAGCATTACTTAGTCTTGGCTAAAGGCTTGGACTTGAACTTGATCAGGCCTTTGGGTCTCGCTGCCGGTTCATGAGAATACAGGGCAGAATTGCAGGTTGAACCGCACCAGGAACCCGCAGGCCATGGACTTGAGGCTGTGGGAATCCCCACAGGGCAAGTGAACCGGAAATAAATTGTCAGGAAGAGAAAGAGAGGAAGGAGAAATCTGTAACTTTAAGAGAATTAAAAGAGTTTCAAAAAGTGGGCAAGGAATCCGCTTGGATGATAAAGCCATAAAAGAAAAAATAAAAGAACACAGAAATTACTAGAAAGGTTAGGAAAGTAGTTGTGTGTGGAGGGGAGGACGGGGCTCTGGTTGGGTCGGGGACCGGCAGGCCTTTGGGGTGGCCAACAAGTTCTGTATTGTAACCTGTGTAGTTATTATGGGGACGTTCACCTTATACTAACTCATTAAGCTGTTTACTTGTTTTGTGTGGCTTTCTGTATTTATCTTTTATTTTACCATAACCAGGTAGAACAATATTTTTAAGTCATGAATCTGTAAGTGGATTTTGAAGCCATGGGAAGGGTCAAGGTCAGCTGAGAGACAGTACAGACAGGGAAGACAACCCGGGACTGAATCTTGGGGGCACCCCAACATTTGGAAGGCTTGGATGAAGGAGAGATGGAGAGGCAACAGTCACTGAGGCAAGAAAGCAAAACCACAGCTAGGGAAGATCAGATGAGCGAGTTATCAGGGAAGATTTGGGAAGACGGTGTTTCGCCCGTAGATGCTTCCGAGACACTAAACAGAAGAGAGAGGCTGGATTACCTGTGGGCTTCAGCGCGATGTAGGTGATTGGTGACTTTAGGCAGCACTGTCTTGGAGTGGGGGAGATGAAGCCCAACAGGGTAGGTTGAAGGGAGAATGAATGAGTTGGAGACTACAAAGACCACACTTCTCAGGGCACGTTGCATGATATGTAAGGCGGGGAGTGGGGGCGGAGATGGGTTAGCAAAGCCCTTAAGCTCCCTTAGTGCCGGGCAGGATGGGCGTCCTACCCAGCTCCGTGACATGGGCATTCTGTCTGAACATGAACTACCTGGCACGTTCTTCTGCCAACGTCCATCACCCTCCAGCCCAGACCCTGCCCCCTCCCACCCCCTGCTCCTCCAGGGCAGGACGCTGAGCACTGCAGCAGGGGGGCCAGCTGGTGTCTTCTGTGCTGAGCCAGCAGGGCCCGGAGGGCAGGGGGTACCACGCTTGTGGACAACAACAGCCAACTGTTGAGAGGATGTGACTCAGATCAATGAGCCATTCGCCAGGATTTCTGATCTCTCTCTCCAGCTGCTCTGGCAAAGCTGAGAGAGCGAGTTCTCCCTGTGTCTTGTTCATGCCTTCCTTCCAAAGCTCAGCAGCAGCCCTTTCTCATCTCGATGAGACAGGAGGGTCTGGCGGCCGATGACAAGGCAGGCGTGGGGGTGGGGAGAGCAGTTGGAGACACAGCCAGTGGGGAGCCAGCTCGGACTTGTCCAAGTAGAAAAGCAGAGTAGCTCTTTGTTCATGGAAAGATCAGAGCCCAAAAGTTGGAGCAGAAGAACTTTAACAGCGGGTCTGGAGGCCTTCTTCAGAGAAGCCTGGCAATTGAAAAGGGGGCATTGTAGCCCTTGATCCGCACCTGTCCCCCAAGCTTCCACTCCCCAGTTTGGTTACTGGGACTGCCAATCCACCCACCCTGTAGCCACATACCTTGCAATGGGTATCGGGATGGAGAACCAGACTTGGGGTTCCTCATCTGTATGGAGATGACCACAGTCCCCACCTCATAGAATTGCTGTAGGAGCAAAACGGCTTTCTGTCCTGAAAGGGGACAGAGCTTGGGACACAGCGGGGCCGGTTTAGCGCATCTGCTCTGGAGCTTTCCATGGGTTCTCCCTGGACACTTCTGCGAGTCTGAGGCTGGGCTTGCCTCAGAGCTGGGCAGAGCTAGGCCAGGGCTGCACGTCTGCTCATCCAGCCTGCCCGCTGCCCAGGGAGTTGTGAGGAGTGAGGGAGCCCCAGGATGATTTTGTAAATGAGAAAACCGAGGCCCGTAGGGGAGAAATCCTCCTCTCTGACGTCTAGAGTTTTCTCTCCCATTCTCATATATATCTATACGTTGGAGCCAGAATTCTCCATTGCTCTGTGGATGAATAGCCTTTCTGTCGTCAGGTGGCAGGGCTCAGCATGGTTATACGTACAAAGTTGTCCCTGGTATTTGTGGTGAATTCACACAGAACTGGCCCAATCCACGCCTGCCTAGTATGTAAAGGGCAGGCCCAGACTAAAGGGTGACTTTTGTGACTCTACACAGAATCACACCAACAGGACCACATACACTCAACAAACCCATTGCCCGTGTCATAGGACAGTGCTCCAGCCAGCAGACCTCACATGTGCTCCTCGTCGTCCCCCAGGACAGCCCATCTGGTGGCCAGAGTCTGGATTTGGTACATGCAGATGGCTGGTCTGCATGACATTGAGCAGCTTGGGATCTGGGCTCCATGGACCATTGGCTGAACTTGTGCAGATCCAACCAGATGTCTGGCATCACATAGATCTAGCTTGTTCCGCAATCCCCGCCCCCCCTTCCTGAGCCCACTCTCAGCCTCCAGGAATTTTAATAAAATGCCTGAGCCTGGCGGGACACTAGAATCTACAATCTGTCATACCTGCACATAGCAGTGGGTTGTAGTTAGGCCACTGGGACGGTCCTAGGCTGCCTGTGCAGCTTGCTTTTGATCTGAAGATCAAGGGGACTGAGGACAGTCCCAGCTGGTGTCTCAGGGGCAGTAACTCTCAGCCGCTGGCTCCCAGCTCCACGTGAAGGGCAGAGCCTCCGGCCAGAGTAAGGGGAGGGACTAGGGCACCCCCTCAGGAAACTGCTGACCCCACTTCACCCACAGCTGCCCCAGGCCCTGTCTCCACTGGGGCTCTGAGCATCATGCCCCACCATGCACCGCACCCGCAGAGAACCCCAGCAGGCAGAGGGCAGGGGAACGGCCCAGGAAGTGATCCGCCACGGCCTGGTGACTTGGGCAGCTGTCTTTGATATCTGCCTGCGATCCGGGCTTCTTCAGGTTGGTCCAGAAGAGCGGTCCCTGCCACTTTGTTCCCAGGAAGCAGAGTGATTAGGGAGGGAGGGGAACATGGTGACATTTCCCCTCCTCTCCATCAGTCAGTCCCCTTCCTTGTAAGTGCCTCAGTTAGTATGTCTGTCAAGTGCAGTGGCCTCCTTCCCCCTGCTCCTGGCCACGTGCTTTGCAAAATGCTCTGATTATGGGCCATCTCCTGTGTCTCTTCCACACCACCTGGGTCCCCTCACCTTTTCGTGGAGACAACGTCTTCCCTTGGTTTTATATGAACCTAAGGGCTGAGACTGCACGGAGTTGCCTGACCCTAACCCCATATTTCCGGGTCTTCCAGCTGGGCCAGGGACCTGGAGGGAGCCACTGGAGGGAGGAGAGGCCTCAGGGAGCCGAGGGTTGTGTGTAAGGCAGGAGCTCAAGCACGTTCCCTGGGGTAGATCTCTGGTAGGTGCTCCAGAGCCCCCATTGCTGTGCTCCCCCCTCCCTCTCCCTGGGATAATTGCTAGCCTTGAGCATTTAGCAGAAGCCTGACGTCACTCTGGGCTTCTGTATGCATTAACTCAGGTACCGTTCACAGCATCCCCTGTTGTACAGATGAGGAATTGGGAGATGGGAGACGTTAAGATACTGGCCCCAGGTTTCACAGGTAAAAGGTGGCAGAACAGGCTGTGTATTCTTAACCATTGTGCCATCCTGCCTTTCCTCAAAGAATGAGAATACAGACTTCCCTCCTCTGGTGGCCTTCTGTTCCTGCCAATGAGTGCCCCACAAGGGACCTTAACCCTCCATCCAGGTCAAGTGTAACATGCGTCTGTTCTCCTGGGCATCAGTACACAGGCGTGTGCCCACGTATGCACATACACAGACACGCACATCGGCAGTCATTGCTTTGCTTTTCATTCATTCATTCATTCATTCATTCAAACAACCAGAACCTGTTGAGCCCCAGTGAGCCTTGTGGTGGATGCTGGGGCTTGAGAGGGGAGTGAGGCATGGTCTTGGCCCTGAGGGAATTGTCGGGTCAAGGGAACAGACCTGGGGACAGACAGTGGCCTGAAGCAGGTGCAGCAATAGAGGCGAAGAGGCGTGAGCCTGATCTGGGAACCTGGAGAGGGGGAGCTCGTCCAGGAACGGAGGGAAGGTTGGGTGTCATGGGATCTTGGAGTCAGCATGAGGAGGGCATGGACTCCGGTCCTCGCCCCGCCGATGTGGGCTGGGGATTTGTTGCTGAGCTGATGTGTCTGAGGATATGGTGTTAGGGTTAGCATGGACCAAGTCTCAAATGTTTTTTTTTTTTTTTAATTTATATTTCACAACTAGCTTTGTGACCGTGAGCAATTTAGCTAATCTCCTTGAGCCTCAATTGTCCCATTTGTAATGTGGGAGCGATCTTATCTGCCTCGACTACTTTTAAAGATGATGGTAAGGAAAGAACCATTTAGTTCAGATGAAAGAGCTTCAGCGTGGGAACCGGCCTCTTTGCTGTAAGAGCTGGCCCGGCATTGTGTGCAGGGAAGCCAGGATCTTGGGGTTGTGCCTTTAGGTGCTCTGCAGAAGGACTCCAGTGACAGCAGCCACGAGTACAGTTCTTCCAGCACCTTGCTGTCTCCCATGCAGTGGCATAAAGCCCTTCGCAGTGACACAGTCCTTGTAAATACTGTGCAATAACAACAACCTGTGTGATTTCAGGTGGGGGGTGGCGGGGGGCTGGAGGGAGCGTGAAAGGAGCTGTTGAGTGTCTGTTAAAGATTATTTATTTATTTATTTATTTATTTGACAGAGATCACAAGTAGGCAGAGGGGCAGGCAGAAAGAGAGAGAGGGAAGTAGGCTCCCTGCTGAGCAGAGAGCCCGATGCGGGACTCGATACCAGGATGCTGAGATCATGACCTGAGCCGAAGGCAGCGTCTTAACCCACTGAGCCACCCAGGCGCCCCTGTTGGGTGTCTGTTAAAGCCAGGCTCCCATCAGACTCTGTGCAGATTTGGGAATGAATGTTCAGGAAGCTGTGGGATTCAAGCCTCTTCCTTTCCCTTGGGCCTGGACATGGACAGGGTACTCTGTTCCCCGACTCACATCAGGCTTGGCTTTTTCTTGTTGGTGCATTTTACTTTGGGGATTTAATTAGTACCAAAGAGGCAGGAGAAAAAAAAATAAAATCCTGAAAGGCCCGTTCTCTGGCTGGAAGAGGGAGTCGGGCTGCAAGCAGTGATGATAATAATGTTAGCCACCATTTGCTCTGTGCCAGGTGGCAGTGTCATGCCAGCCACTGGCTGGCCACCCGGGGGATGGAGTGTTTTTTTCCCCGGGGGAAGGAGATGAAGAAGAAGCAAGAGCAGAGATCAGCGGAGGGAGTGAGGCAGCACAGGGTGGAAAGAATGGCATTTGTAAAAAGACTCAGGAGGGGATGTATGGAGAAGGTAGTTTTGGAAAAAGCAACAGTTCTAAGTGGAATATTAATGGAATCCATTTTCTTGCTGTTTCCTGCAGGAATACTGTGGAAGTGCGAGGGAAAAAAATCACTTTGCAGTAATAACTGTTATTTATATAAGAGAACAGCATTGGATAGATCAAAATGTGAGGTTTCAAGGTAATAACTCGACCCTCACAATCATCATTATCCATTTAAAAGGCAATTTCTGGGCTAGCAAATTGATGGGGGGAAAATGGCCTGATCCTCCTGTGGTGGTAAATAAATTTGTGTTTCAGTTTTATGGTTTGATTTCATTCTGAATCAGATGAGACTTGGGGGCTGAGAGAGTTGGGCAAGGATGTAAGTAGGAATGACCTTGCCCAGAGCATCTTTACTGAGGTCCAGATAGGACTGCTGGGGAGAAGCCGGGAGCTTCTGTCCCCATCCAAGCTGGAGGGCAAAGAGTGAAGATGGGAGCATTTCCTGCCAGAGTCTATGGGGCATCTTCTGCAAAGTTTACCCCTAGCCCCTGCTGTTCCCCTTCTCCCACCTGCCAGTTTAACCATCATTCAGGAACATTCCTCTGGATTTTTTTCTGCTTATACTAAATCTATATGTTTTTGTTTTTGTTTTCCTTTCCAAAACAGACGGGGAATTGTTCTAGACGTATTACATTGCGGTTGACCTTGTTCACTCTACTGTGAACCGCTTTCTGGGTCAGTTTATAAAAATGCACCTACTTCTTTTTAAAAGCTGCATGTTCTTCCTTTATATGAATATTCTATTGTTTAAGTCAACGGTTCCCCTTTTGATGGACGTGTGGGTTGTCTCCATCCCCGTACATGAGTCTCTCTGTACATTTGCAGAAGACTTTTCTGGAGAGAAATTCTTCGAAGTAAAATATTTGGGTCAGAGCGTGTGAACATTTGCATCAGAATCAACTAGAGCATTATTGACCTTGAAAAATGAGATCTGACAGCCTCTGTCCTCAGGACGTCGGCCAAGTGGGCAAAATTGTGAAAGATCTTTCTGGAAGTTGGTGCTTTTGCTTATTTTGGGGCCAGGACAAAGGTTGAGAAAGGAGATGGAGCTGGGTTTGGAACACAGGATGTGGAGCCCCATCCCCACTGATGGTGTCAGTGGTGTGACTGGAAGGGATCTGGTGGGTGATGGTGACCCCCTTTGCCACTTCAGTTAGTGACAGTCATACCTCCCGCTGAGCAATGAGCATGAATGAGTCACTCTGGACTTGCCGTCCAACAGTAGCGCTGGGGTTCCAATGGGGCTGTTTGGGAGCTCAGGACTTGGGTGTGGTTTCCTGGGTGAGATGGGTGCCATCACACAGAGCCCACAGAGCTCTTCCGTGGGTTAAATATTATAATTCTCGTAATAATGTTTTATCAAATAGAAAGCACTTCTGAAATCCCAGCGTCATTATTGATGATGGATGTGAGGTCGATTCAAAGCTGACCAGTCCTCCCCCCCCACCCCGGCCTCTACCACAGTGTTCGGTGTCCTAGGATCGCAAGCACAAGTGTGTGTTTTCTCCTCATGGCTCTTTGACCTTGGCAAAGTTACTAAACCTCTCTAAGCCAGACTTTCCCCTTCTGAGGACTTGAAGGAAACACAGCTGTTTAAGGGGCTCTGCTGGTTTTTAGATAGAGTGTGGGTTAGATAGGTAAGTAGATAGGACAGGTAGGTAGGCCAATGGGAAGGACAGGGAGGTCAATCGGTAGGTAGGTAGGTAGGTAAGTAGGACAGGTGGGTAGGAAGAAGAGACAGATACGTAGTAAGACAGATCAGTTAGGTTGGACAGGTAGGTAGGCAGATACGTAGGTCTTGGGAACAAGGTGAGAAGAGCTAACTGCTTCTTTCTCCAAACCCCCCTTCTCTTCTGGCTAAGAGGGGAGGGCTCTGTGCCCTCAGAGACCAAGGACTCAGAACAAGGAGCCTTGGCATAGAAAACACCTTAGGAGCCAAGGAGCCGTCCCAGACAGCAGATGGGCAGCCGCTCGCCCATACACAAATGGGAGAATAAAGCTTCCATTTGTATTCAGCCACACTGTGGAGAAATCAAGAAATATTCAGGAGTTGTGAGCATCAGATGAGAAGGCCTCTCTGTCATCATCAAGAATCCCACATTCCTCAGAAGAGAGGCCATAGAGCTCAGGCCTTCTCACCTCCTCTTACATCTCACTCAATAGCATTTCAAACACGGACAGCCCTTGAATTAATGAAGACACTGTGTGAAGGCAGATGTTGGAGGAGGGGGACAGTTCCACAGACTGGTTAAGACGGTGGAATTGGGATTCCTGCTCCACCACTGGTAAGCTGTGTGACCTTATGTAAATCGCTTAGCCTCTCTGAGCCAGGGTTCCCCCTTTCTAAAACAGGGGTTATAATACCTTCCTAGCAGGCTTGCTGTGAGAATTAAATGAGGCAAAATGCCTAGAATAGAGCAAGCTCTCAGTACGGGGAGCTCTGTGAAGGAGAGCAGCCCGGAAGTAAAGGTCGTGTGTGCCATCCCCAAACGCCTAACGGGCCAATTAAGGTCCACATACTCAGGCCTTTCCCGGTACCAGCAGACACTGCCTTGATGTGCTAACAACCCCTAATGAGCGCCATGATCATCATTTACGTAAACAAGCAATTAGTGGGCCAGCAGAAGGCTCTTCCTCAGCGTTTCCTGTTAATCTGCTGGTCGTTAGCTCACATTCGCTGGAAGCTGATTAACGGCACGTCCTAACTGGCAACTGCACGACCTCAGTTCCGAGAGAGACCTGTGCGTTCCCGGCCTGTCTCAACGTGCCACAGTCCCCTCCCCTCCGAGGGTTTGTGACAAACCAGTTAATGTGTGGGCTGCTGAAGATGTCTGGAAGGAAGCCAGGGAGTGACGGGAAACAAATCCCAAACCCCCATAAACGGATTACCTTAGATGTAAAGTCAGGAGTGTTAAGGTGGTTTGAGGCTTGTGAGAAACTTAGACAATTAGCTGAGGCTCTAGAAATGGCTTCTGAGGTACTCAGAGCAGGGTGGGTGTGGGAGGGGCGAGAGGAGGCATCCAGGCTTCTGGGACTCCTGGTTCCGTACGCACTTTGCCATACTTCTGCTTAATGACTTACTGTGAGCACAGCCAGTATTACTCTTAATTTTTTTAGTATTGTGGTTAGTATGGCAAACATTATTGTCAGATAATTTCATTGCAATTTTAATATGGTTTCTAGAAACAGGCACAGGGCCTGGCACAAACTCTTTGTGGACAGAGACACGCACACACACACACACACACACAGCCCAGTTCTGAAGGCTCACCGTCTCCAAGGATGCTTTTCAAATAAGACCCAGGGTCAAGGCCATGCAGGTCTGAGTCCTAAACATGACGTGCGGGCTTGACTGTTTGCAACCCAAGCCCCTGATCCAGTAACTGAACAGTTTAATTAAGCTTATCACTGCTACCCTGAGCCAGGCGCCTCTGTGGATTAATGTAGCTAATTCGGTGTCCTCTCTAAGAAGTACCATCCCGGAATGTGATTCTGCTCTGAGAACCAGGCTTCAGCCTCTCCACTCACCACCAAAGCCTGATCAGGGTGTTTGAGGTTGTCTCCCAAGGTGGCCTCTGGGAAGCCTGCGGACAGGTGCACTACCCTCCTTCTACAGCCCGTGCCAGATGCTCGGCTATTGGGTCCACTGGACACCTTCCCAGCCCCGCCTTCCTCCTTCTATCTCTTTCCACCCCTGCTGAGCACTTTTAATTTGCTTGGAATAATTGATTCTGTCTTCTTCTTGTACCTCATTTTGTGCTCGCATTTATTTATCACTTTTAAACCTCTCCTTGATGGAAGCAGGCCCTGGCATCTGCAGGGAGAAGGCAGAGCGCGGTGTGTGTCGGCGGCTGCTGTGTGGCAGACGGATGTCCAGCGCTCTTCTGGCCCTGGGATCCACCATTTCCACTTCCCCGACTCCCCCTGCCCTGGTGCCCTCGTGGCTGTGACCTTCGCGCTTGTGAGAGTAACAACAGCTGGACAGAATGATGAACACACGGATGACGAAATGAACGAGTGAAACACGCCTTGTCTCTTCCTGGCTCTGGCCTTTGTACCTGCCTCTCCTCTGATGGCCGGTGCCCTCCCCTGCACCTCACCCCTCCTCAGCATTCACCATAGGGCTCCAGACCTCTGCGTCGCCCTTGCTGGTTACCAGTGGAAGTCATCTGGGTCCAAACTCATTTCGTGAAAGTGGAAACTGACACTCCCCAGTCCCCGTTCCAGGATTGCCCCACAGCGGACCTAGGGCAAGGATTCCGATCTGGAGACCCCTTTGGAGCTCCACGCTTCTCTCTCCTGGCACTTTGTTGTTTCTCTCCCTACAATTACTGAGGTTGTTGCTGGGGGACTGGTATCGGGTTATTGTTCTTGAAGACCTTTCACAAGATAGATGGCAGTGTTTGCTACCCAGTATCGAGCCTCCCATTAATATCTGCCCAGGTTTCTGATAATGATATTAATATCTTGCATCTGAGAATTTCAGTGTTCCATAGATATCCTGTAGCATTTTTAAAAAGAGTATTTATTTGACAGAGAGAGAAACCACAAGTACAGAGGCAGGCAGAGGGGGAAGGGGAAGCAGGCTCCCCGCTGAGCAGGGAGCCCGATGAGGGGCTCGATCCCGGGACCCTGAGATCATGACCTGAGCTGAAGGCAGAGGCTTTAACCCACTAAGCCACTCAGGTGCCCTTATCCTGTAGCATTTTGCATGTAGAAGATAAAGTTTCTTCTTTAAGTTGAAACTCCTGGACAGTGAGTCACACAGGATCCTTTGGAAGCCAGAGAGGCTGAGCAAGCTGCAGCCTTCCGTCCACCTAGGGTTATGGTGGAAATCTGCTGCTCTTCCCCATACCCCTTACAAAGCATCCCTGACTTTCTCGGGAAAATGGTGATGCCCTTTAACCAAATTCCGTGTGGTCTGTATCATTGGTGTGCGTGTTGGGATTGGGGCTGGGGGTTTGAGGCCAAAAGAACCAGAGGACCTCTTTAATCCAGTTGGCACTGTGCGCGCTTCCGACCACCTCTCACCTAGATTGAGAACTTTGTGGGCTCCTATTTCTAACTCACTAGCCTTGGCTCAGTGACTTTTCTCAAGTGTTTTAAGCTACCATTTCCTCCTTGGTCTGCTGCCCCGAGGTGGGTGTATTGAAGCAGGAATGAGAGTTCCAAGGGTTTGGGATTTTGTAGGCAGGGTCCCATCCGTGCTTGGCCCCTGGTACTTGTTTATGTCCCCAGGGGAGTCCTGCCAGTGCTTCCTCCCTCTCCTCCCTGCCCATGACCGTCTTCTGCTGATCTGATATGGCTGGGGAAGACACAGAGCTCTCCAGAACCCCACAGAGCAGCTGCCCTCTGGACATGGATAGCTGGGGTGCCCGGCTAGAAGGGAGGCCCCCTCACTCTGTGACCCGGGCACTGGGGGCATGACTGGGGGGAGGGGGCTGCAATAGGACCAGAAGGCCTTTCTTTGCCCAGCTCACATAGGGTGACAAGGAGCTAGAGAGAAGCAAACCGTCCTGCCGCTGTCCCAGGGGCCCCCTCCTTGGGGAGGCCATGCCGCCAGGTGGATTAGAGCCACCTGCAGAGCTTTCCAGGTAGGCTGGGGGGTGCAAACCAGAGAAGATGAGCTCCCCAGAAGGGGTCAGACCCCACCGGCCTGGGTTTGCACAGCTGAGATTCAGAGGCCTAGCCAAATACAGTGAACACAGCCCCAGAGCCCCAGAGAGGTGTCAGAAAGATGAGAGGTGCCCTCCTCTGCTCTGCAGAAGGGTGGTCCCACCAAGGAGGCCTTGGTGTAACTCTCAGGAGGGCTGATGGGCTCTGGCGGGGTGGCAACAAGTTCCAGAATTCGTTTTATATAATAAATAATTATATATTTGTATATAATATTTTATACTATTATATAAAATATATTTTATAAAATATATAAATTATATATAATTATTTTTATAAAATATTTTATAAAGTTTTATATCATAAAAGAACATTTTCTTTTATTATTTTTCGCTGATGGATGAGAAAGAGAAATCAGTCTGGCAGTGGCCCCCAAGTTTAGTGTTGTACAATGTGTGCAGGAGAAGCCTTTGTGAGTGTGCTTTCTTGGCAGGTCTGGCGGAGAAGGGGAGGGAAGGGAGGCCATAGCCTCACGTAGAGCATCCCAACGTGTTAGCACTGGGCAGAGCCTCAGAGGTCCCAGTGTGACTTCTGTGTCTTACAGATAGAGAAACTGAGGCAGAGAGATGCAGGGACTGGCTGGAGCTGACACAGCTACTTTATGGCAGAGCTGAGACAAGCCCCGCCCCATGCACCCCACCAGCTGCTACAATTTGTGGGAAGAGGAGAGATAAGTTAGCGCAAAGATGGAGTTTCTGTTTCTCCCGTGGTGGCTCATGGCGGTCATTAAAAGCATGTTATTGAATTGAAAAAAAAAAAAATTGTTGGGCACCTGGGTGGCTCAGTCATTTAAGCCTCTGCCTTCAGCTAAGGTCATGACCTCAGGGTCCTGGGATCCAGTCCTACATGGGGCTTCCTGCTCAGCGGGGAGCCTGCTTCTCCTTCTCTTACTCCCGCTGCTTGTGTTCTCTCTCCTTCTCTCTGTCAAATAAATACATAAGTAAAATCTTCAAAAAAAAAAAAAAAGAGAAAAAGAAATCCTGAAACCTGTGGTCTTGGTACACAATGACCCTACCTTAGTTGTCAAAGGGGATCATCAGTTTGGAAAACTCTCTCTCATTCTTCTATCTCCTTGTCTAGAGCACAAGCTCCTCAAAGTGAGGAACTCTGTGTGCCATTTTATTTAAATAGTATAATAATAGTCTCCTGATGAGCTATTCTGTACCGAGTACTTTAAGGAAATTATCCCATGTAATCTTCACCAAGTCAGGCGTCAGGCATCGTTATTCTCGTCCCCGATGAGGGTGCCGAAGTTCAGAGGAATGGAGCGATTTGCTCAGAGTCCCGTGGCTGGTTTGTGGTTGGGCTAGGATCTGAACCAGAATGTGTAGGTCTTAAAGAAATACATGGGCAGTTGAGCCTTTTGCAGCATGAAAGTTAAGCAAAGAGGTCTGTCTCTCTGTAATATGCCCTCGTCGGCTTTGGCCCGTGTGCAGAGAAGGCAGGCTGGGGAGACCCCAGCGCGAGAATCTCAGTGGAGAGGAAGCAAGGCAGTCTCACCTTGGCAAGACCCCCTTGGCCAGGCCCCCTGCTCGAGCACGAGCACCATTAACCAGCTCTCCCACCCAGGCCTGGCGGGAGGGAGCAGGTCCCTGTGCCCGTGGCTGCCAGCAGGAAGCACATGGCAAGGAGGCTGCTGAGCCAGGAGGGCAGAGGACCAGGCAGGAGGTGCTGCAGTGCTATTACAATTAAAAAAGAAAAAAAAAAAAAGGAAGGGGGGGGCGGGGGGTAAGAAAAAAAGCTTTGGTGGTTCTTGGCTCTGAATCCCAATTTGCATCTCATCTGGGAGTCATTTGCATAGGAAGTCCTATCCGTGGCTTTATGAAATAAAATAAATAAAATGAATGGGCTGGTGAAGCTGCCAGGCAGATTCCCAAAGCCTGTGCTCTGAAAGGGAAGTTATTGCTTTGTTGGGTTCTCCTCCGAGTTCCCAGGAGCCCTTACTGCAAGGCTGTTTGGGGGTGGGGCTGTGGGGAGGTAGAGGAGAGGCTGGGGGAGGGGCAGGGTGCCGCTTTGCAGAAGTGAGCAGGTCAGGGACACAGGAGGGCATCTGCCTGGACTCCTGCAGGCTTCTCCCGTCTTCCTGCCTTGGGCCCTGCCCTCTCATCCCAGCTCCTCTGGGACTTCCGGGCTGGGCTCTGTACCTGCTCAACATCATTTTTCCAAGTTGAGGGAGCTCAAGAGTCCTGGGGAAGCTTGGTTGAAATGAAGGTCCCCTGGTCCCATCCCAGAGTCCGATGTGGTATGTCAAAGGGGGACCCAGGGATGTATACCTCCAGCATGCAGCTGGGGGGGGGTCACTATTAGAGGACCCCTGCTTTAAGGTACAGGGGTGGGTGTTGACAAGATGCCCAGCGTTCCCCATAAGGTGACGTGTCCTTACCCCTGCAAGCCCTGACCTCACATGGAGGTCTCTAACTTACTGTGCCAGACCAGGAAAAGACCTTCAGATGGGCCAAGATCTGTCCAAGGTCACTCAGCCAGGAAGCAGGAGAGTTTGATTTAAAATGCCCCTCTCGAGACTCAAAATCCTGCCGTGTTTTAGTAGGAGGTCCTTGAAAAAGCAGCAGCGGCTTTCCTGGTGGACTTATGTGGTCATGAGTGGGGAGTGGAGGGTGTGAGTGCGTAGGGGGTGTCATGGTGGGCATAGCCCCCCCCACAATATCTGAGCCTTGGCAGCGGGGGTGGGGCCAGTCCACCAGCTGGGAGCTGTGGCCAAGGCCAGAGGAACCCCAGCAGGGCAGGGAGTGGAGATCCCTGCTCCCCTCTTGAGCCCAGCAGCTCTTCTCACATTGGGGATAGTCTAGAAAAGCTGTGAATGGCTCTTAAAAGGCCAGCCATTTAAATTTGTTTTTTCCTTTTAAAGTGACCCCACTTTTGTAAATCGGCTATGTTTTCTTTCCTTCTATGGCAGCTGGGGGGCTGGGGGGCGGGGGTGGGGAGCACATAGCTTTGCTGAGGGGCCAGGACTGAGACACAGTCTCCCGACCCCCGACCCCCCCCCCCCCCCCCCCCCCCCCCCCCCCCCCCCCCGCCCCCTTCAGAGATCCGTTCACCTGGTGCTTCTCCTTTGTTCGACTCTCTGGTCCTGAGAGCAGGAGAAAAGGCCACCTGTTGTCACTGTTGGCACAGCCAGGGCACAGAGCATGGCCGTGAACACGGACCCCCAGCTGGCTTCTGGGCTGGTTCCCCTCCTCTCCACAGTGTATCCTGGGTCAGAGGAAGCAGGAGGGCTGCAGGCCTGGGCTGCAAGGTGCCCTTGAGGTGCCACCTCCTGGGTTTGCTCCTCCCCCCAGCATCTTGTCGCAGGCAGGGAAAGCATCCTGGGAGTGCAGGGTGCTCAGCGGGTGGGAGCGGGGTGCTTACCAGTGCTCCACCTGTCACTGTTCATCTCATCACTTCCTTGGCAGGGGAGAGGCTGAGCAAAGGATGGGTGATTTGGCAAAGACAAGAAAGCTCTGGAGCCTTGCCTGGCATTCCCTAGAGCAGAACAGAACTGCTTCGCCTGAGCCCCGCTCTGCGTTCAGCCTGTTTAGGTGAATCGGAGGGATCTGAGAGGTCTCCAGGGCTTCTGGCCTAAGGCTGGGGAGCCAAGGCAGACGCTGAACCTGGGACCGCCACTGAACACTCACAGCTACGTGTGTGCGCGCGTATGTGCGTCCGTGAGGGACAAAGGGAGAGGGAGGAAGTTAGGGGCGCTCTGCCTGGAGATGGGAATAGCAGACAGGTCATCAATACTGGAGTCTAGCCGTTTGCCCTGTTGTCATTCACCAGCTGCTGCCTCAGACAAGACATTTAATTTCAATGGCCCTCAAATTTCCTCTTCTGTAAAAGAGAGATCATCACCGTCCCAGCCAGCTGTGACTAGACAGAAGTCAAACAGGTAAGCGCGTCCCCTCTAGATGCCAGGAGATCATTACCCTGACGATACTGAATTCGAAGGAGAGGCCACATACCCTGTTTTCATTTTGGGCTGAAAGGGTCATCACTTTTCACCTCAACAATGACATAGTAGTTACTCTGCTCCCAGGCCTGTTTTCGTGGCTGGAAGGGACTTGAGAAGGAAGATCCAGCTCAGACCCTTGTTTGCCAAAGTTAGAATTGGAAGAACTGGAGGTCAGAGAAATGAAGACATCCGATTCTGGGTGCCGGCTTTGTCTTATTATCGTAAGCAGCTTTGCAGGGTACGTTCCCGTAGCCTGTAGCCTGCAACTCTCCAGTTAAAGCAAACATTCCAGTGGGTCTTGGTACCCACTTGTTACGTTCACAGATGCATGCACCTCTCACCGCCATCACTTCTAGAATGTCTTCATCACCTCAAAACAGGAAGCCGGTACCTCTCAGCAGTCATTCCTCAACCCCCTCATCCATCCCAGCCCCTGGAAAGCACCAACCCACTTTCCGGGTCTGTGGCTTGACCCATGGTGGAGATCTCGGGTGAACCATGCCAAGCAGGCTGTGGCCTTGTGTGTCTGGCTGTTTTGTGGAGCCTCATGGTCTCCAGGCTCAGCACGTTGTGGCCGTGAGGACTTTATTCCTTTTTATGGCTGAGTAATATTCCATCGTGTGGCCAGGCCCCATTGTTTATGCCTTCATCGGTTAACGGACATTGGAGGTTTTTTTTTTTTTCTGCTTTTTGGCTGTTGTGAGTAACACTGTTCTGAACATGAGTGTCCAGGTTTTTGCGTGGATCTGGGTTCTCATTCCTCTTGGGTGTATTTCTAGGAGTGGGATCTCTGGGTTATCTGGTAATTGTGTGTTTAACTTTTTGAGGAACTGCCAAACTGTTTTTCAGAAGGGCTGCACCATTCCTGCCCGCGGTGATTTCTCCCCACCCTAATCTCGAGTGGTTTTGATCTGCATTTCCCTAATGGCTAAGAATGTTGAACATCTTTTCATGTGCTGATTGGGCATTTGTATATCTTCTTGGGAGAAATATCTGTTCAGATCTTTTGCCCATTTTTAATTGGGTGATTTGTCTTTTTATTAAGTTGTAGGAGTCCTTTGTATATTCTAGATACAAGTCCCTTATCATATATAGGATTTGCAAATCTCTTTTCCTTTTGTGTGGATTATCTCTTCGCTGTCTCGATGGTGTCCTTTGAAGCAAGATATCTGAATCTGAATTGCAAAAAAAGTGTCCATGCTAATTACATTGAAACCTCATTAATTTGGACTCTGGTAATTTGGAATTAGTCAGGGCAGAGGTTCACAGTCTGTTCATTCAACAAGCAGTGATGGAGACTGTCGGGAGTCAAGGGCCTGTGTGAGGCACTGAGGAGGGCGGGGTGGATAGGGTGGTGCCTGCCTTTACTGTCCACAGTCTGCAAGAGGAGAATGCTCCCCGTTATCCAGCCAGTGGGCTGGGGCCTGATGGCAGCACCCCGGGGAAGGAAGAGCTAATGCTGCTATTCAGAAAAGGTTTACTAAGCAAATGAGCAGTGAAATCTATTTAGGAAAATAAAATGCTTTTGAAGGCCCCTCCATCCTCCGATGGCTTTCATTTCTGTGCTAACAGAAGATGCAGTTGGCCTGGTCCTATCCAGGGAGGACACTTGGCTTAGATGCTTCTGCTGCTTCTCCTGTCCAGGATACTCTCGCTGTTTATGGAGGAGGAAGCCGTGACTTGGGGAGGTTAAGTGACTTGCCCAAGGTGACAGCAATTAATTGTTGGGATATTGGAGGTGTTCTCCCTCTAGCATCGTGTTTCTGTGCTCTGACCCCTGCGTTCCAGACCTGACCCGACTCCAGCAGGGTAAACATGGTGCCTCCCCTAAGACAGGAGTGATGCTTCCTGGCTTGATGAGAAAGCTTGTCACAGGCACTACCCAGAACCAATATATGGTATCTCTCTTGCAGGGTGAGCTTGTCCAGGCTGAGGAACGATAGTGTGTTGTTGGCTTCCTCTAGCTGTCAGGCCTCACCCTCCAGCCATAGGCTAGGACTGGATGCCCCAGGCTGCCATCAGATGCTCTCTGGGTCCCGGTGGCTCATGGCGCATCTCTAACTCTGACCCTCGAGTATGCTTCGGTGGAGAAAATGCACCTGATGTGGAGAAAACGCACCACCCTCTGCTGCTCAGGGAAGGAAGCAGGGCTGCCTTCTAGGCTCAGCACCTGAAAGAAAACCTCTCTCTTGTTTTTGCTTGTTCTTTGTTGCATGTTCCCTAGGGTTTGACTCAAAGTGTAGTGTGATGACCATGAGTCCTGCTGGCCCCCAAATCATTTTGTTTTCCTGCCAGTTCTTAATCTCTTAAACCAAGTTTACCATCACCCCCTCTTCTCAGTCATGCCAGTCGATCCCATTAGCCCCACCCCATGGATCTTCCAAATTTTCCATTGTCCTGATGTGAGCACATCGCTCAGCTTCCGACCCCGAGCTTTCTGGGCAGTTTCATCCTTTCAGAGGCAGAAGTCACATTCAGTGGAGTGTCTGAGCCCAACACACCCTGGGGCTGTGACCCAGGCCGGGCTGCCGCGGGCTCCTTCTCTACAGGCTTTATGCAGCCTGCGTAATTCTGCTCCCTTTCCCCCTTGGCCCCTCTCTGTACCAGACACCTGCAGCCAGACATCCAGCCTGGGCTCAGCTCATTTCCTGCCTGAAGAACACAGTTCAGTGGAGCTGATTTCTGTGCTCTTGAAGGAGGTACAGAATTCCACCCTTGAGTGAGCCCAGTGTACTTGCCCATTAGCTCATTGGCCCCTGAGTGTCTCATTGGTGGCACGGCAGCAGCATCAGGTGGGTCTGCTTCCTCTCCCAGTGGGGGAGAGGCTCCCAGAGTGGGCACAAGAGGCCTCTGGAGGCATGTCCTTGGCCATCAGGAGCCACCAGTCCTGCAGAGACACCAATAGATTCCCTGAAAGCAGCCTCTGGGGAGATGGAATGGAGAGGGCCACCCGGCAGAGCATGGCGGGTTTTGTGTACTGGGTCATGGTCTTTGTGTCTTGAGGCTTTCTGCAAGGTGGTGTGCCCACCTGGAAGGAGAATGGGCTTCTTGCCAAAACCTGGCTTTTGTTTTTCTCTGGCGGTGTCTTTGGGTAAGTCCTCTAACTCTTCTGAGCCTCAGGTACCTTATCTGTAAAATGTGGGTAATAGTACTACTTGTCTCATGGGGTTTAAGAGGCAAAACTTTGTAATGTATGGAAAATTCCAAGGATGGCGCCTGGCCCAGGGAGGCCTCACTAACTCTTAGTCTCTCTTTATTCATCATCTGTCCACCTCCAAAGCTATAAAAGGAAGAAGAGCTCTGGGGTCAGGCAGCAGCAGTGAAACCTCTGTCTGTCTCCCAGCCCTCTCTGTTTTATTTTTGGGGTTCCAAAATAAGACTCTGTCTCCAGAAAGGAGGAGAGCTTCATTTAAACACTGGGTTTCCCTCTCGGGCACGTAGCCACCAGTCTTCCTCTCTCTGCGGTGACCAGAGAGCCGTTACCAAGTCTGACTTATCTGTGGAGGAGAGATTTGATGGAGGCACATGCAGATCCCATGGTGGTCCTTCTCTCAGACCTCTGGGGACAAGCTTTCTTCACTTCCCTCTGCACCAGATGTGGTTGGAAAACAAGAAGGGAACCTGAAGCATCGGGCTTGCCCCCAGACCTTTCCTTGGCAGTCCCATAATGAAAGACTTTGCAGATTCCTTATAACTTATGGAATTGATAGCATGGAGGCTAGTATCGTCTCCAGCAGGGGGGAGCCATGCAGTGTAAGTGATATTCCCTGTAGCCCCCCCCCGCCCCCACTTCACCAGAGGAGTCACTTCCAGCACCAACGGTCCAAGCCTCACGATGGTTTTAGCTCCCTGCCCAGGATGAACGTTGGGCTAAGATGCCCGCTGGGGATTGTTCTCGGCCTCCTCGGGACCCCTGCAGATCCATGTGCCTGGAGATCCCTTACACTCAGGGCAACACAATCTGTCCCGCATCCCCCCACCCTGGAGCAGGGGCAGCACGTTGTTCAGTCCAACAGGACGCAGCGTGGCTGCAAGACCTCCCCTTTACTCCACCCCCACCTTTGGCTATCCGCTTTGCTTTTCCCAGTCTGAGGACCTAGGGGGCCCTGTGCCTGGCATCTGCATTTCTGGAGTGCATTAGCAAACTAGCTGCTTGCTGCTGGGGACTTCGGAGGACCTCTTAAGGCTTTGCCTTATCCCAAAGGCTCTAAGCCAGTATTGCACAAACTGTAAAAGGAGCCAGCACTAAACCTATAGATCCAGTAGGGTATGATTTACTTTGGAGTAAAGGGTACCATTGTCACCTAAGCTTGGGAATCGGGGCATGTTCTACTCTTAGCAGCACCAAACCAGGGCCTCAGTGATGCCCAGCACCGTCTCGAGGTATCTGAGAAATCATGCAGTGAAGACAACTGCTTAGCTTTGTTCCTTGAAATTATTTAAATATCAAACCTGGAACACTCAATAACAGTTAAGTCTCTCTTGACTATATAGACCCTATAGGACACAGACTGAAACATTGCAGAAGGTAAAGGGAGTAGCTGAAGACAATCACCAGATGTTAATTGGTCTGCACAGGCATAAATATGTGAGGAAGTCTTACGCGTAAATATGTGAGGAAGTCTTACGCGTCTTACCTAATAACATCTCATGGGACACTGCTGTTCCGCAAAGTGAGGCCTGGGTAATGCTGTTTGCATGCAATTTACTTATTTGTTTATTTTAGCGAAAGACTTTATTTATTTATTTATTTAAGAGGGCGGGGGAGAAGCAGGGGGAGAGGGGCGAGCAGACTCCCTGCTGAGCGTGGAGCCTGGTGTGGGGCTTGATCCCACGACCCTGAGATCATGACCTGAGCCGAAATCAAGAGTCAGAAGCCCAACCGACTGAGCCAGCCAGGCGCCATTGTTTGAAAGTAAGTTAGAGAGCACCTGATAGCCAGGCACAGCGCGAGGCACTTGGGATACAGTGGAGAACAAGACAAACGTGGTGTGGGCGGTAAGGGAGCCGGGAGACTAGCAAGGTGGCAGGGACAAACACTTCATAATAGACATGCGCCATGGGCTACAGAAGGGTGAGCCCAGTGGGGATGGTGTATAGCTCTAGCGCATTATCGGTCTCAGTGGCCGTCCTAAGACGTTGCTATTTATGGTGAAACTTGAAAGTTGAGGACGGCTGGCTGAACAAGGGATGGGGAGAGGAGACCTTTCTGGGTAGAAGGAATAGTATGTCCCAATGGCCAGAATTGAGAGCTGCTTTGGGTTGCAAGTAACAGAAAACCAAACCCAAAGCAGCTTAATGGGTAAGAAAATGAATCAGCTTCCACAACAATAAGGGGACACGTGGGCAGACGTCACTGCTGGTTGTCTCTGGTGGCTCAGTGAAGGTGGCAGAGACTCAGGCTTTTCCCCATCTCCTTCGTCAGCTTTATCCTGACGTTGGCTTCCCCTCATCCTGTGGGCTTTCAGTAGCAATTTTCTCAAGTCTATCAGGAGAGTGAGATCCAGACAGAGTTCTCTCTCTGCAAGTTTTAATGGACCAATTTAGAGCAACCTAACCACCCTGAACCAATTATTGTCTTGAGGGTATGCCTGGCTCTGAATGGCTTAGTCTGGATTCTTACAAGAAAAGCACGGGAATGGGGGTTACCTAAGTTGGGGGTTACTAAGTTGAATGATCAACTTAGACCAGGAATCACCAAACTTTTCCCATCAAGGACTAGATAGTGAATATTTTTGGCTTTATGGGCCACACATTTTTCACATATGGTGCTTTGTAGCTCAAAAAGCAGACAAGACGTAAGTGAGCGAGCCTAGCTGTGTTCCAATACAGCTTTATTTATGGATATTAGTATTTTCATACTACGTCATTTTCCTGTGTCATGAAATAGCCAGCTTCCTTTTTTTTCCCAACGATGTTAAAATGTCAGAATTTTTAGCTTGCAGGCCATCCCAAAACACCTCCCAAAAAATGAGTGGCAGGCTAGGTTCGGTTCATGGGCCACACACAGCACGCTGACCTCCGATTGAGACGAATCAGCACTCACAGAACATGGTTCAGTCCCTAAACCACGTTGCTGTCACACGGCATGGGAGAGGTAGAATGGATCGGGAGTCAAGCTCAGTGTCCTGCCCGGGTACTTTTGAGGGTCTGCAGGAAGCCCTGTGGCTCAACAGTGGAAACTGTGCATTGCGGCATCTGGGCAACTCGTCATGGTGCACAAAGCCCTTGTCAACAGCTCATGGGCAGCCCTTTCCTTCCCTCTGCCTGGGTGTTGCCACGATGCCTTCCCAGCTTAACTAATACCTCATTTAAAGAATTAATTTTGGAACATTGTGGCTGGGCAATCGCCCTGTCATTTCCCAGTGACATCAAAATCCATGCACGCTCACAGGGTCTTCTTGAACACAGGGCCCCCACTTTTGTTGCCAGACCCTAAGGAGTGGCTGCAATTAGTCAGTAAGTAGTCACTGAAACACTCACCAGCTTTGCAGCCCCCCTGGGTGCAGTAGGGGAAGCAGGAAGGGTTGAATGATTCTGCTTTATAGCGAAGGCGTGGCATGCAAAACAAACACACACAAATCTTCCCAAACTCTGTGGCGCAGAGCCACCCGGATGACAATGGCATGATGGAATGACCTCAACTCCCAGCATCTGTTTATGCCACACAGTGAAAGTTAATGAGGGCTGACCCCCTGCAAAACTGGGAAGTCAGGCAAAGTGCAGCTTCGGGCTCCGGCCATCCTTTCTGAAGGCGTGTGGCGAACTCTTTCCCAGCCCCGTCACCCTAGCAGGCTCTCTGTCCTTTCTGACCTTGCTCTGTCCTTTAAACAAGGACCCGCTGTTGGCCAGTCCCGCTGGAGATGGGTTGACAGGATGTACTTTGTTCTGAATTTCAGTTGTGTCTCTTTCTCACGTTGTATATACGTTTCAGTATTTTATGCTTAATTTTATTTCATGCAATGAGACTCTGTCTCTGGAGCAGATCATTTCAGGTCAGAGCAAGCATGTGGTGGGGACTGATTTGGAGCTGAGAGAGAAAGGGCAGAAATCACAGCAATATTAAACAGTGTTTGGGTTTTACTTCATTGTTTATAGAGTGCCCGTGCATGCACACACAAATGCACAGTTTCTCACAAAACCCAGTGAGCTGGTAAGACTGTAACAACGTTGTCACCATTATACCCATTTTATAGGTGAAGAAACTGAGGCTCAGAGACTAGAGGTGCCAAGTTGCTCTGTCGCTAGTATATTGGTGGGACAGAGAGTTGAACTAGAAATTCAGACTTTGTCAAAATGCATGTGCTTCCCAATGAGATGCTGCCCCTTTCCTAGCCCCGGCCATCCTCACTTCTCTCTTGGTCTGTTCGTCAGGACAGCTGTGAAGATAAATCTAGTCAGGAACTTTTTTTTTTTTAAAGATTTTATTTATTCATTTGTTGGAGAGAGAGAGAGAGAACGAGCACAGGTAGACAGAGTGGCAGGCAGAGGCAGAGGGAGAAGCAGGCTCCCTTCCGAGCAAGGAGCCCAGGACGCTGGGATCATGACCTGAGCCGAAGGCATCTGCTTAACCAACTGAGCCACCCAGGCGTCCCTAGTCAGGAACTTTTATAACTAACTGATTCATGTAGATAATCCCGAAGCTGATTAGGCTATAACTATCAAAGGTCTGTCCTTCCTTCCTTCCTTCCTTCTATCTATCCTTCTTTCCTTCCTAGCTCTTGGGGGTAGAAATAATAAATACTGTGAATATTGTGCTGTCACTGCCTTCCAGTCGTTCATTTATTTAATCAGCCTTTGTTGGCATCTACCACACACTACGCTCTGTGCTAGGTACTAGGGATGTCAAGAGGAGAGCTCCGTTCCCCTGCTTCTAGTAAACAGACAATTATCACACAACACCTAAGAATCGGGATGGAAATTTGGGCAGGAAACAGTGGCTCATGGGAAAGGGGATCCAACCCAGGCTCAGAAGGTCAAGAGAGGAGTTGATCTAGAAGCTGACTTTGGTGAATAGGCCAGGATATGCAGTTAAAAGACATGCAGTTAAAAGACATACAGAAGGAGTGTGCCTGTGTGTGTGTGTGCATATGTGTGCGTGCACACGTGTGTATGCGTGTGTGGCGTATGCATGTTTTACATGGGAGAAATGAGAGCCTGTTATATTCTAAGGGGAAGGAGGGATGGCAAGGTAGAGTTACAAGAGAAAGCATGTGAAGAGTAGAGAAGTGTTGGAGCTGGAAGGACTGGTCTTACACAGATGAGGGGTATCGCTTCCCCCTGGACAGCAAAGAGCACTGATATTAAATATTGATGCCTTCGTTCACTCATCTAGTCATATTAACTCATTAGCTCTGTATTGAATGCTGCGATGTGCCGGCATTGCTATGCTAGGTAATGGGGATATAAAGTTGAAAATAATTCAGTACATATTTGCCAAGCATCTCTCTACTGTGTACTGTCTTGACAACGACAGCAATAATGTAGTGTTTGTCGTGGTGCTTGCTTTCATTTGAAGATTTTAGCATCTATTATTTCATTTAATCATCATAACAGTATAGGCTAATGTTATTGCTATTTTTAGATGGTTAAACTGAGACGCAGAGACCTGCCCGATGTTACAGAGCTACTAAGTGGCAGAGGTCGGCTTTGAACCGAGCCAGCCTGCGCTCTGAAGCCCATGGCTTGTAAGCACGGAGTGTGCGGTCTCAAGCTCGCAGGCCCAGTGGAGGTGGACAGACGTGCAGGAAAACAACTAAAATACAGCAGATGTCTATTTCTGCCAGCACAGTTGACTAGATAAACTGAAAAGTCCTCTTCTAGAAAATACCAAGAAGTGTTAGATAAAATATAATAACAAACCTTTGAATGCTAGCTGAACAAGAAGGAGAGTCAGGAAAACCGCAAGGGACCAAAAATGAAGAGAAAGCAAAAAAGCAAAGTGGTAAGCATGTAAATTGATGCTGTGGCAGCTTGGAGTGAGGCCTTGGGGGCTGGGCTGGGATGGCGGGGGCGGAATATTGCTAGTCTCCAGATTCAAGGAGTCAAGGAGTTTGGATTTCATTGGCCATGAAGAGGTAGGAGGCAAGACCTTGGAACTGTGTAAGATAGAGAGGTAGAATTGAGAATCCCACATAAAGACGATGCCCTCAGTGAAATTTGACTTATAAAATAGCCCGGTCTTAAGCACAGGGTGATAACTTGGGCACTGAGTGAGAAAAAATGGTCTCTCTGAGACTTTATAACCACGGGGTATCCTTAATGGGTTTGAGGTTGGAATTTATACTTCCTGCTGGCCCAAGAATTACCAAGTTGCAACATTGGTATAAAAAGTGGTAACAGCTTGGTAATGCTCCTGAAGTTTGTGATAAGCAAAGCAGAGCCCCACAAATGGACAAATCTTCAACTCTGGCTGCAAAGGATTTCCACGGATAAAGCCTATGAACAAGAGTTAGCAGGTGCAACAGACATCAGGATGAGACCCTCAGGAAGTACAACTCGGAAACAATATGTTTGGCCAGGTGGACTTCACAGACATTTACAGGTCAATCCATCCAGCAACAGCGGAATACACATTCTTCTCAAGGGCACGTGGACATTCTCCAGGGTAGATCATATTTTAGGCCACAAAGCAAGTCTTAATAAATTTGAGAAGGTTGAAATCATATCAAACATTTTTTAACCATAATGGTATGAAACTAGAAATCAATACAAGAACTAAACTGGGAAAGTCATGAATATGTGGAGATGAAACGATGTATTATGGAATGACCAACAGGTCAAAAAAGGAAATTAAAGAGAAAAAAATATCTTGAGGCAAATTAAAATGGAAATACAGTATGCTAAATCTATGGGGCGCAGCAAAAGCAGTTCTAAGAGGAAAGTTTATAGCAGTAAACCTCTACATTGAGAAAAAAGAAGGGTCTCAAAGAAATAATCTAATTTAACAACTCAAGGAACCAGGAAAAGAAGAACAAACTCAGCCCAAAGTTAGTAGAAGAAAGAACAAAACTCAGAGCATAAATAAATGAAATAGAGACTAAAAAGATAGTAGAAATGGTGAAACCAAGAGCTGGTTCTTTGGAAAGATAAAACAGACAAAGTTTTACCTACTCTTACCAAAAAAAGAGAGAGGACTAAAAAAAAATAGATATGAAAGAGACATTACAGCTGATACCACAGAAATACAAAGTAGTATAAGAGACTACTACCAATAATTATACACAAATTGGACAACCTTGAAGAAATGGGTACAAATTCCCAGAAACATAGAACGTATAAGACCGAACCATGGAGAAATAGAAAATCTAAACAGACCAGGTACTGCTAAGGAGATTGAATCAGTAATGAAAAACTTCCCAATAAACAAAAGTCCAGAACTGGATGGCTTCTCTGGTAAACTCTCCCAAATACTTGAAGAATTAATAACAACCCTTCACAAACTCTGCAACAAAATGAAAAGTCACCCTATGAAAGAGGAGAGAATATTTTCAAGTCATATTCATAAAGGTTAATATCCAAAATATATAAAGAACTCATACAACTCAAAAGCGAAACAAAACAAAATAACCCCAATCTGATTAAAATTGGGTGGAGGAACTGAATAGACATCTTTCCAAAGAAGTCATTCAAATGGTCAACAGGCAGTCTGAAGTCAGAATTTCTTCTTCTTCGGGGCGCCTGGGTGGCTCAGTGGATTAAAGCCTCTGCCTTCGGCTCAGGTCATGATCTCAGGGTCCTGGGATCGAGCCCCGCATCGGGCTCTCTGCTCAGCGGGGAGCCTGCTTCCCCCTCTCTCTCTGCCTGCCTCTCTGCCTGCTTGTGATCTCTGTCTGTCAAATAAATAAGTAAAATCTTAAAAAAAAAAAAAAGAATTTCTTCTTCCTTGGGAATCTTAGTTTTTCCTTGTAATACTCCTCAATTGATTGGATGAGGCCCACCCACATTATGGAGAGTAATCTGCTTTATTCAAAGTCTACTGATTTGAGTGCTAATCACATTCTCAAAAATGCATTCACTGTGATATCTATCACCAATCTGACTCACAGAATTAACCTTCATAAAGGGGGACCTGATAGTGTCTGTCTGTGATCTGGAAGACAAGGTAGGCGAGTGCGGAGTCAGAGATGTCATGGTCGGATCAACAGGACCTAGGATCAAGGGGGGGATTGAATGAATGGATGAATGAATGGATGAAAATCTAAGTGACAGCAGAGGGACTAGCGTGAATGGCCCCTCTGCCACTGAGGCAGGAGATAAAGAAGTAGGTACAGGTCGGGGAGGAGGAAGAGGGAGCCCAGCCGTTCTTCCTTCGCTCCCTGTTCTCTGTCCTCGGCACCCTGGGGTGGTTTATGTTTTCAGTATTTTTAACTTCATTTGAGTTGGTGTTGGATGAGGACCTTGTGACATGGCAGCCCCTTACCCATGTCCTGGACTGTCTTTGGGCCTCTACTTCTTCATACCTGGTCTGTTGACAAGCCTGGGGCCCTAGCTTCCCAGAACCTGCTGTGGATTGAGGAATCTGAACTCTCACATGTGAAACCACACACAAGCCACATGGAGGGCTCCCTAAGGGGGAAAAAACGTGTGGGCAGGAAAAGACGGGATGTGCCTAGAAATGCAGCTGGAGTTGGGTGGCTGCAGGGAGAAGAAGTTAATCCCTGCTCCTCTCTTTGCCACCTGTGCAACTTGAGCAGACCTAGGCTAACGGTCCTTGCCCCCTAGACCTCACCAGGTTATCTAAGGACCTAATGAGTTCACTTTGTAAATTATAAAACATGACAATAGTGATAGGTGCTATTTGTAGGAGCTTAACATATGCGCAGAACATAGAAAAGGGAAATTTCCATGGTCCCTGGAGTGGGAAGAAGTGGGAGGGGGTACGATGAGACGCTGATGTCATCTAGGGGAAGACCTTTCCCAGGCACCAGCCATGCTCCAGACCCCGTGGTGGGTCCATGATATTCGGCTGCTTATTTAAACCCCATGCAACCCTGATGACAACCGTTGGGTCAGACAAACCAAGTATGTTGCCCAAGGGCAGACAGTGCCGTGGTAGAGCTGGAATTGGGATTTGAGAATGCCTGACCATCTCCCCACCACACAGTGTACCCTCTTGGGGTATTTGTGAAGTATTCTTATTATTGTCATGAGGGCCTGGAAATGTAACGCGCAGCCTAGTGATTATAGTCAACGGTGCTATCCTGGAAACTTCAAAGTTGCTAAGAGACTGGATCTTCATTGTTCTCGCCACAGAAAGAGATGCTGAGTGGTACTGATGTTAGCTCACACTACAGAGGTAATCATGCTGCAGGTGGTAAGTGTAGTCAACCAACATGCCCTATGCCTGAAACTAACACGATGTTGTATGTCTGTTACACCTCCATAACAAAAATGAAAGTGGAATATGGTTGTTGGGGTCAGGCTGAGTCTCTTTTGCTACCCGGTGGTCATTAGGCAGATAGTAGACCACGTGGTACAATGGCAGGCTGGGAGGGCTTCTCTGAGTCTTGGTTTGTTTGAGAACCTGGGCATGATGGCCTTCCATATATGTGTGTGTGTGTGTGTGTGTGTGTGTGTATAGTTTGTTTGAAAGACTGTAAGAGAGAGAGCATGAGCAGGCGGAGGGGCAGAGGGAAAGGGAGAAGCAGATTCCCCACTGAGCAGGGAGCCCATTGTGGGCTGGATGACAAGACTTGGAGATCATGACCTGAGCCGAAGGCAGACACTTCACTGATTAAGCCACTCAGGCGTCCCTAAGGACTTCTTTCTCTATCTATCTATCTATCTATTTGACAGACAGAGATCACAAGTAGGCAGAGAGGCAGGCAGAGAGAGAGGAGGAAGCAGGCTCCCCGCGGAGCAGAGAGCCCGATGCAGGGCTCGATCCCAGGACCCTGAGATCATGACCTGAGCTGAAGGCAGAGGCTTTAACCCACTGAGCCACCCAGGCGCCCCCCCAAGGACTTCTTATTAAGAGTGTTAATGAGGGGGGAACCTGGGTGGCTCAGTCAGTTGCATGGCCAACTCTTGATTTCAGCTCAGGTCATGATCTCAGGGTCATGAGATGGAGCCTCGTTCCGAGTTCCATGCGGAGTGCGGAGCTTGCTGGGGATTCTTTCTGTCCCTTCCCTCTACCCCTCCCCCTACTTGCCCTCTCAAATAAATAAATAAAGTGTTACTAACACTGAATAAACAAGTCAGAGAAAGGCCAGCCTCCAGGTGTTGTTCACGGCAGGCGCTAAGCCTGCCCTGAATCGCCCATTACGTTAAGGCCGTGTAGATGCCACCGCAGTGCCCTCTGATGGGTTCATGAATTAAGCATGGGTCGAGGGTGGCCAGTCACATGGCTGGTGCTTGTGTCTCTGCCACACCTCTGGGAGCTGTAGAGCCACAGGGGCAGGCAGGCTGCCCGCGCCACAGAGCTGGAGAGGGGATTGCAGTGTCCCTGCATGGCTGGGGGCTGGCCTCCACGGTCTCCTGCCCGCTGGGCTTTGCAGCATTGGCACGAAAGCCCCCTCCCTTTTTGGCAGACCTCCTTAGGAATGTCTGATTGGTGGCCTTTACAGGGGTGACAGCCTCCGTCTCTCCTCCCAGCTCTGTCCCCACGGGGGGGGGAGGGGAGGTCTGCTGGAGGCTCTTGAAAGGGAATTCGGCTGTATGAGTGACCTACCGCTGCCTAACAACTCACTCTGGAACTTAGTGTTTATTATCTTTGGTGGTTCCTAGGGGTGAGGAATCCCGGAGTCACTTAGCGGGGTGGTTCTGGCTCAGAGTGTCTCAGGGGGTTGCAGCGGAGGTGTGGACCATGGCCACAGTCAGCTCCAAGCTCACCCACGTAGCTGTTGGCAGACCGCGGTTCCTTGCTGGCTGTTGAGTAGACCTAGCCCCTGACCCTGTGGGGGTCTCCATAGGGCGGGTCACAGCACGGCAGCTTGCTTTCCCCAGAGTGGGAGGGGCGATGGTGGTGGTGCTGGTGGCAGTGCATCCCAGTCCCACCCTAAGTTGGAACACGGTGTGAGAGGGGACATCCCATCCTGAGCAGAGCAGCCTGGGGTAAGGTGTGAGGGGTGTGAATCCCAGGAGGCTGAGTTGGCTGGAGCCACCCGGGGGCCTGACGGGCACACAGCCTAGCAGAGACTCTACTGGGAGAACTGCTTGGCAGCTAGAAACTTCACCCGGACGTCCTCCCAACAATTCCAAAGATGCTGTTACAGGTTTCTCAACGAGTACCTTTGAGATCAAGTTCATGTCCCTTTAAATGGCCTAAAAGGCCCCTCACAGCCCACCCACCTCACCACCAACAGCTTCAGCTTCATTTTCTCTCTTCTTTCCAGTCACCCCAAGTCCCAGCTGGGGCCAACTTGGCTTCATGTCTCTGCCTCTGGACCAGCAAGTCCCCTTCCCCAGCCAGCGACTTTGTATTTCACAACCCAGTTTAACTGTCTCCTGCTTTGTGAAAACTTCCTAGGGGGCTCCCCAGAAGGAGGTCTCTCCCAGCACTCCAGAATCACCCCCCCACACACACACACATACACCTCTCCTATAGCACGACTCGTTCCACATGGCAGGTATTGCTGGAATGCCTGCTCTGTCCCACGCACTGTGCCGGGGCTGGACACAGAGCAGTCAACACAACACATAAAATTCCTGCCCTTCCCTGAGCCCTTCCCCGCATAGATTTACATCGCAGTGGGGATCCACACACCACAAAAAAAGCAAGGAAAGGCAGAGCGTGCTGGATATTGATAAGTGCTGTGGACAAAAATACAGCACAGCTGGGTGAGGGAAAGGGTGAGGGGCGGGGGTACGAGGGCTCTTTCTTGTTGGATGCTTGGGGAAGGCTCACAGCTGCTGCAACACAGAGCAGAGGCTGGCGGGACATGAGGATTGACTTGGGGGGATACCTGGAGATAGAATGTTCTGGACCTGTCATGTTGGAATATTTGCTTTCACTTCCACCTGCCATTTCTCTATGCTCCTCGGGGACAGGGACCAGGAATATGTCACCTCTGTGTCCCCACTGCTTTGCCCAGTGTTGGTGTGTAGCAGAGGCTTGAGGAATGATGAATGTCCTTTGGGTGAGTGGGGGCTGACCCGTAGAGAGACAGGATCGGACACTCAGCGAACTCCCATAGAGTCCGGGAGAAAACCAAGAGAGAAATTTGTTTTGTGGATTAAGGGTTTGCTCCGTAGACATCCCTGTGTTTTATAGACAGGGGTGAAATGAACGTGAATTTAAATAAAGACTTTAGTCTGTCTTTAATGATGCAGTTATTAGACTGCATTTGGCAATGCGTCCCCTGACATAAAGTTTTAAAATCAGTCTTTTCAAACACTAAAATACCCTTTGGGTCTGCCAGCTCTAATGATAAATAAAGTGCAAGTTGACCTCATTACCATCAGATTCATGGAATGGGTTAATGTTTGGTAGATTAACCAGTTCTAGGTGCCGAGGGATGAAAGCTACAAAATGATAGACTCTGCTGGAGAATCAGGGGCTGGAGCCACATCTGCAATCAAGTTCGTTACACCGGGGTCGATGAGCCTTTGTTTCTAATCAGTGGGAACTCCGATCCCTCCACCTTCTTGTAACAGAGTGGCCTGCAGATGCCTTGGCTCAGGCAGCCCGGGAGTACCAGATTCTTTGGGGGCAGGAAGGGAAGAAAGCCCTGACTCGGAAGAGGTGGTGTGAGATGTCTTTATGAGTCCACAGAGTGGGTTCCCTGGGAACCCTGTGCTTTTGGAGGGGTGTGTCTAGCCCTCCATGGGAAGCACCCCTGCAGCTCATCTGTCAGGCGAGAGTAGGGGGAGTGCTGGTTTGGTTGAAGAAGGCACTAGAACCTCCGTTGTGTGTTCCTTCAGGAGGGAGGGGGAAGGGCTTCGTGAAAGGCGTGGTTGACTGGTAGGGTTCTTCTCTGCCCCCTGAAAAGTCTCTGAGAGGGGACTCAGTCCCTTGACACAGAGGAGGGACCAGCCGCCCTCAGAAGAGATGGTCCATAGGCCTGTGTGAGGAAAGAAGTCAGAGTGGAGGAGAAACCCCCACAGGTCTTGTCTCTCCTCATCCTGAAAACCTAGACAGACAGGGTGGTGAGAACAGGGAAAAGTACAGCTGGTGGGTATAGGAGGGGAGAAAAATATCAGGAAGGTGTTCCATTTCAATTACAAATACCCTGGTGGAGTGCTGGCGAAGGAAGAGAGAGCTGGGTTGACTGCCAGCCAAAGGCAAGAAGATATGGATGCTTCATGTTGGTCACCAGACATTCTAGAACATTGAGGCCACTGCGTTTGCTGGGAGTGAGAGCCTGGGCCCAGGGTCACACAGATCTAGATTCAGAGTCACAGTGGAAGTGGTCAGGTGATTTAAGGGGTCTATTTTCTTTGTCATCACCTATAAAATAATAATAGTAATGCCCACTGTTAGGGCATTGTACGTGAAAGCTAAAAAAGAAAAACACATATAAATTGCCAGACACATGGAAACATCCAAAAAATAGTGATTTTCCCTAAATCATGAGGGAGGAATCTGCCTCAAGTCAAATAATTCCTTCTCTTCCTCCCCCCCACCCCCCCCGGCCTTCCTTCCTCCCTCCCAACTAGCCAGCTACTATGCATACATCACTTAGCACATAAAGGGTGATTTACTATACAGAACATTCTAGGAGAAGCATTGTGATATACTGGGCAGCATATTGTTGTGGAGCAAAGGATCTGATGTTTACTTTTAATCTCTGCATGGACTTGAATAATTTAATCTTTCTGGGCTTCTGTGAAATGGGCATGGCAATATTTTACTGTTACTTCCTAGATTATTATAAGATACAAATGAGATCAGACGTGTGAAAGTGCTTTATAATCTGTAAAAAAGCAAAAACAAAAACACAACCCAATTCTCTGGAGGCGCCTGGGTGGCTCAGTGGGTTAAGCATCTGCCTTCAGCTCAGGTCGTGACTCCAGGGTCCTGGGATTGAGCCCCGTGTCAGGCTCTCTGCTCAGCGGGGAGTCTGCTTCTCCCTCTCCCTCTGTCCCTCCTCCAACTCCTGCTCTCTCTTTCTCTCGCTCTAAAATAATAAAATCTTTAAAAGAAAAGAAAACAATTCTTTGTATTTAAGAAATCATTTTTAGTTGTGGTAGAATGTCTAGAACATAAAACCAGCTTAATCATTTTTATGTGCGCAGTTTGGAGATTTTATGTGCGTTCATACTGTTGTTGTTTTTGAAGATTTATTTATTTGAGAGAGAGAGAGAGTGGAGGGAGGAACAGAGGGAGAAGGAGAGAGAGAATCCTCACACAGACTCCCTGCCAAGCCCAGAGCCCGACACAGGGCTCCATCCCAGGACCCTGAGATCATGACCAGAGCCGGAACCAAGATTCGGATGCTTAACCAACTGAGCCATCCATGCGCCCCCATTCACACTGTTGCACAACCATTACCACCACCCAGTCTCTGGAACTTTTTTCATCTTGCAAAACTTTGTACCTATTGAGCAATGACTCCTTATTCCCTGTGTCCTGGATCCCCCGGCAGCCGACTTTCTACGTTCTGTCTCTATGGAGGTGAACGCTCTTAGCTATCTCCCATAGGTGGTTGTACTTATCTTTTTGTGTCTGGCTTCTTTCATTTAGCATGATGTGCATAGGACTCATCCATACTGTAGCAGGTGTCAGAATTTCCCTCCTTTTTAAGGGCGACTAATATTCCATTATATCTATGGATGCCACATTCTGTTTACCTGGCCGTCTGTTGATGGACACTTGGATTGCTCCCATGTTTTGGCTACTGTGAGTGAGGTTACTCTCAATAAAGGCATACAAATATCTCTTTGACATATACCCATATACATCAGCCTCTTTTGGATATACACCCAGAGAAGGAGCTACTGGACCAGATGGTAATTCTGATTGTAATTTTTTGAGGAACCATCAATCATACTGTTTTACACTGTAGCTGTACCAGTTTCATTCCCACTAGCACGGCACAAGGATTCCAGTTTCTCCACATTTTTACCAACACTTGTTATTTTCCAGTTTGCGTGTGTGTATTTTAAAGATTTTATTTATTTATTTGACAGAGACACAGCGAGGGAGGGAACACAAGCAGGAGGAATGGGAGAGGGAAAAGCAGGCTTCCTGCTGAACAGGGACCCCGATGCGGGGCTTGATCCCAGGTCCCTGGGATCATGACCTGAGCCAAAGGCAAATGCTTAATGACTGAGCCACCCAGGTGCCCTATTTTCTGGGTTTGTTTGTTCTTCTTGATAATAACCATCCCAATGGTTGTGAGGTAAAAAAGAATTCACAGTCTTAGTGGTTCACACAAGCACTTGATTTCATGGTAGCTTACCTCCTTCAAAACAGAAAACAGGGAGGCATACAGCATGATCGAAGACATATCTTGGAAGGAGTCGAGTTTGTTCCAGGTGTGGTCCCTGGATTAGCAGTGTTACCAGCTCGTGGTGAGTTGTTAGAAATGAAGATGCTTGGGTCCGGAATCAGAAACCCAGGGCTGGGAACTGACGGTCTTTATTTTCATAGCCCTCCAGGGGCTTCTGATGCAAGCTCAAGTTTGTTCAGAGGAGTAGAAGCCAATGAAGCTGGGTGTGGGTTAGAGGCTAGTTTATGCGGCGTAGAGCTGGGTCAGGGAGTTCACGCTCTGCTTATAACCCTCTGGTGACTGCCCTTTACAGTGAGAATAAAATTAAGCCTCTCATTATGGCCCACAAGGCAATATGATCTCCTCTGTCCCCCTCTTCACCTTCCCTCCTTCCGTCCTTCCCGTCATTCACTACACTCCCGCCACTAAGTGCCAGCGCCTGCAGGATCTGGAGGCATTGGAGGGGTGTCTCACCTGGGGAGTGTGCTCCTGACATCTAGTCCTAGTGACGTCCAACTTACCGTCACCCCCAGGACAGCCCCCTACAGCAAAGAACCATCTGGCTCCAGATGTCAGGAACACTGAGCCCAAGAAACGCAGCTCTAAACTAGGCTGCTGGTTGCAGGAATGGAAAGAAAAAATAAAAAGAATATTTCTATTCAGCAGGGTAAGATTTTGTCTCCATCTGTGCCTCCCGTTGTGACTTTAAATCTTTCTCATAACAAAATCAGAAGACCCCAAGCACAGAAAATTCCTCTGGGGAATATGGTGTGCCATGCTTTCGTCCTGTTTCTCTAGGTGCCTGTCTCACACTCTGGCTAATCTTGTTTTTTTCCTTCTTCCTCTCTTCCTTTCTCTTTCCTCTTCCTTCCCTTCATCCTTCCTCCGTCCTCTTGCTTTTTCTTCCTTTCTCCTTCTGCTCCCTCTATCCCTTCTCTCTCTCTCGGTTAACTGCTCATTATGAAGATTTGAAGTTTAGTGGGTTTATGGTCTCAGTCCTTAATTTTTAAAGCAGGTAATTGCTTAGTCTATACTAAATTAAATTTACTAGCTTTCTACTTCTGTGGCATATGGTGTCTGAATGGGGCTGCTTTTTATCTCCTGTAGGTTAGTGCTATTTCTTTTCCCTTGTCCCTCTGTGCTTTTCGAATATTCTGATGACAGCCACTAAGACGCTGTTCCAGCCAACAACACATTTTTAGGCAACTGAGCCAGTTACAGCGTGAGGTTGCCAAGACCGAGACCTGGTCTACCGAGTTGTGGTGCGGACCCTGGGCCGATGTCCCCTGTCAGAGTGTGCCCCTCGATGTCTCGGGCTGCCCTTCTGGGTTCTTTGTGACAAGGGGTGTTGGTCTTCCCTAAAGGGGCCACCCCACTCTTCCTCGCTATCACTCCAAAAAGCACTGCCTATACAATACCCAGGGATACACTGAGGGGGCCATGGACACCTGCTGAAGCTTAAATTAGTCTCATGGAGAAACAGGGTGCATAGAATGGGTTTTTGAGGGAAGACAGACCTGAGAGGTATTTGTTTGTGTATGGTGCTCTGTAGACCATGTGGGAGGTGCTGGCCTCAGGGAGGCTGACGGGAACTGAGACTGAGTTCCTTCCCTGCATTCTAGATGGAGCCTCCATGGGAAATTTGCTTTCCAGCACAGAGAACAGGGTCTGTCCTCCCCGCTCAGAAATAGTAATTACAGCATGAGGTAGAAGGTTGACACATTTTGATGACATGAAGCTCCTCTCTTCCCACATTAGGAAAAGGGCAAGAGAAAGAGGATGATATTATTTGAATATATTTTTTGAATGAATGAGCAAATGAATATTCTGTTCTTCTCCCATTGTGGGGCCACAGCTTACTCTCTAAACCCCCGTGTCCTGGATAAATGTCCCCTGTCCTGGTCCCACTCCCAGGGAGATGACAACAGTGAATCAGATCTATTGCTTGTGCTTTGATCTCCTGGGATAAGAGACGGAGAACTCCAAGGTGCAAGCAATCGAAGTCATGGCCCTGTGGATTTTTCGGGCCATATTCTTGCAAAGCACTCAAAGCTGTCCTAATCCGCCATTATCTCCTACTTGCCCTTTTCTCTGAGTGGAGGGACATTAGCATCATCCAAAAGTGTCAAACTTCTAGCGCCCATTCTAATGATCATTTCCGATCCAAGGTGACAATGTCCCACATTGTAAACTGTAGCAGGCGGGGTCCTCCTTTATTCATAGCTGCGGCGAAACTGGGAATCTAAGAAGCCCTTGGTGCTCTGATGGTCCAGGCTCTCTCCGCAAACTCAGGGAGGGGGCCTGAGGTAATGATGATGTGATCAGACGGAGATGGACGGGTAGGTCAGCAGACCACACAGAGCGCTTGTGACTCAGAGGTGGCGGATTGTGGGGATGGCACCTGCCCACTTCCCCATGGAGCTCCCCTTTCAGACCCTGCCTGGCACCCTGCTTGTGCTCTCTGCCTCACTCTTCACTCCCATCACCATCGCCCCAACTCATACCCGAGCGTTTGAGAACAGGAGCCAGAGCTGCCTTATGTCCCCACGTCCCGTGTTCTCGGTGGTGTCTACCCCCCCAGTTCCTGGCGTCAAGTAGGTGATCAGTACCTGCTCACTGAATTGAATTCCCCCAGACGGTGAAGCCGACCTGGGCTCAATGTCCTTTGTATGTGAGGCAGACCTCCTGGGCACCCTTGGACGTGCTCGACCCGTTGGGGCTCCCAGCAGCCCCCATCACTCCCCGAGCCTCTGCCTTCATTCTGCTCCAGCCCATAACTCGGCCCGAAGGCTGTCACCGGCAGCCATTAGAGAAGACAAACAGGGAGCTGCAGCACCCATGGCTTCTCTCCTGCGCCTGGCTCTGCGCGTGGGGAGCCTGGAGCGTGGGGACACCAGGCACTGTCCTGCCGCAGTCCTGCATTTGGTCCCGCCAAAGCCAGCCAGGGGAGCTGCCGTGGACAAAGCTGGTGGCCCCCTCTGGGACCTTGAGAATTCATGGGGACTGTCCTTCCCCCGGGGGAAACCCAGAGGGACGTGGCACAATCCAGAGAGAGAAGCCAGTTCTGGGTGACCTGGGAATATCAATGAGGTATGCGGAGACCTTACAGAGCGGCTGTATTAATAAGGCTCTAAATGCAGATGTAATCGCTGGTCATGCCAGGGACTGTTCATGCATTTGTTTGCAGGGGTTGTGTCCTTCGGTTAACGGTGGGAGGAGGAAGGAGGAAGGGAAGGAGCTCAAGGTGAACCATGTTGTGAAAGTCCCAACCATCAGCACACATCGCGATCGGGTCTTTTAACAAGTCTGGAAGGCACGCGTGGTGTGTAGCGTTTGCCTGTATCTGCGCTGAGTCTTGGTTGGGGGGAGGGGGCGGGGGCGGGGGACGGGAGATGATGAGACGTGGCTTCTGCCCTCGCCGTGCTCACTGTTCAGAGGGCTGTCTCGTGGCACCAGGAAACAGCGCTCTGCCCCCACCCCCTTCTCATGCACTGGCCCCATCGCCCGCCTTCCCTGGGATCACTTCCCCTTGCAGCTGTGTGCTCTGTCTCCAGCTTGTACTCCCCCTCCAGACCTCCCTGTAGACCCTTTTCAGCTTGTCATGGAGCCCCATTCTGGGGAGAATCCAAACCTGTCAAATAGAGTGCTTCCCTTTCACCCATCTCCAGAGGCAACTGCTCATGAGAGAGAGACAGAGAGAAAGGCAGCTGGATTTCCCTGCTTCCCATCCTGCCTGTCCTGCCTTATTCCCCGAGACAAGCCTCCACTTGCCCAGCACCTGCAATTCTTTTTTTTTTTTTTTTTTTAAGATTTTATTTATTTGACAGACAGAGATCACAAGTAGGCAGAGAGGCAGGCAGAGAGAGAGGAGGAAGCAGGCTCTCCGCTGAGCAGAGAGCCGGATGCGGGGCTCGATCCCAGGACCCTGAGATCATGACCTGAGCCGAAGGCAGAGGCTTGAACCCACTGAGCCACCCAGCCGCCCCAGCACCTGCAATTCTTACGTAGGGCTGTGAGTCCTGGCTCACCACGTCCTCTCATCTCCACCTTTGCTCTCACAGGATCGTCCCAGCACCCACGGGCCTGTCGTCTCATGCCATAGCCTCGGGGATACATAACTTCCACCTCCAGTGGCCTTCTCCTCTCCATATCCCTTTCTACCCTATACTCAGGACTGTGGCCACGTTGGGTGCCCTTCTGCCTTGGAAACCTGACATTTCAAAATCCCACAGTCTGCAAACAGTATCCTAGGCTCCTGCTTTCCCGGTCTTTGTCCCGTTACTAAAGTTCTTGCCACATCCATATATCCACGTACCCCCAAGCTCTCCGTAGCCTCTCAGCCGTGGGGGCTCTGTTCATTTGGACAACTTTTGCTGGGTTTCATCCCCTTTCCCGGTCATGCTTTCAACTCCTGTGTCCCCTCATCCTGCTTTCCCACCCGGTGCCTCCCACCCTTGATAGTACAGACATCTATCTGCCTTGCTTGTCTGTGTCCTGAGGCTGCTTGCAAAAAAAACAACAACAACAACAACAACAACAACAAAAAAAAACACCAAAAAAAACCCCAGCCTCTCCTCATTTCATCTGGGCCCAAACAGAAACACGGTTACATGTTGGAACACCTGTTCTTAGCTTTCGCCTAAAACCACCTACGCCATCTTTGCCACGGTTGCAAAGATGGCGTCAGAAGGTGCCCATCTTGCCTCTTTTCAGAGACAGTAGAAACTGTCGAGCTCAGTCTCCCTCAACTCCCCCTTTCCCCCACATGTTTAGGTAGAGCCATACCGATGAGTATTAGACCAGCACTGTCTCGTGTTGTAGCCACTAACACTCGAGCCCTTGAAATATGGCTTGTCTGAATTCAGATGGACTGTTTATTTTTTTTTAAGACTTTATATACTTTTTATTTGAGAGAGCATGAGCTCATGCGAGTCGGGGGCAGGGGCAGGCAGAGGGTGAGAGAGAAAGAGAGAATCCCAAGCTGACCCGCACTGAGTGTGGAGCCCCACATGGAGCTCGATCTGATGACCCTGAGATCATGACCTGAGCCGAAACCAAGAGCCAGAAGCTTTACCTGCTGAACCACCCAGGGGCCCCTCAGATGTACTGGTTAAGGACAAAGTACACACTGGATTTTAGTATGAAAACAATATGAAATATCTCAATGATTTTATATGGTATAAGGAGTCATATTTGGAAATTTGGGTTAAATAAAATATTTAAATTACTTCCATGATTTCGCCTGCTTCTTTTTCTTGTTTGGAACGTGGCTGCTAGAACATGTCAGGTTACAAGCATGGCTCATGTCGCGTTTCTGCTGGACAGTACTGAGCTGGAGCTTCAGCTGCCTGGTAGCACAACGAGCTGAAGGAATGTGTGCGGTATTTCAAAGACAGAAGGGTATTTCTCTCGGGTGTGAGTCCCCAGGTCTGGCTGGGGGCGGGGGCCAGGAAGACATGCTGCCCTCATCAGTGCATAGTTCCCGTGCATTCCTGTTGTCACTATTTACAGTCAGAGGAAAAGGGAAAGGGAGTCCAGGGCAAGGGAACGGCCTAGATGTGTCATGGTGATTTCCACTCAAGCACCCTGTCTCCCTTCGGCTTCTGGCCTCCCTCAGCTGCAGAGGAGGCTGGGGAACATGGTCTGGGGTTGGGTAGCCGTGCCTGCAGGTGGAACTTAAGAGTATTTCATGATTAAAAGGAAGAATGAGAGAAAGGCCCTGGGGGCCAGTGAGCAGTCTCTGTGGTCTCTGTGGTGGACTCTTCTTCCTCTCAGTCCACGGGAACCTACACCCTGTGCCCCAGGCTCTTCCTCTATTGTCCTTTCTGCAGCACTTGCTTTGGGAAAGTGCCCCCTTGCTTCTGACATGATCAGCTTCTCCCTGCCCTCGGGCTCCTTCTTATGAGGCCCTCCTCTCCTGGGAATTCAAAAAACCCTTCCTTGGGCAAAGTGAGTCACTCCACCTGCTGCCCTAATCCCACTCCTTCCCTCGAAGACAAGCTCCTAGACTCATTCACCTTCTCAGCTCCTTCTTGAGCAGCTGGGTCTGTCTGCTATCCCGGCCTAATCCTGGAAGGGCTCTCACCAGGGTCCCCGGTGACCACCTGGTTGCCAAATCTCCTAGAACATTCTCAGTTCTTATCTTATTTGACTTTCTTCCAGCCTCACTGCTGTGTCCCAGCCTCTTGCATCAGCTTCTCTTTCTCTACCTTCTCCCCAGACGTCGAGACCCCAGGGCCTGAGCCTCATCCCTCCTGTCTCTCCACCGTCCACCCTGGGCCAGATCCAAATTGGCATCACCACCCTGGCCCTGGGGTCCCCCAGGTCTGTGTCTCTAGCCTGGATTGTTCTCTGGGGAGCCAGGCCAGTGACTGTCTCTGCTAAGCATCATGCCCCGAACTTAAATACAATCCCAGATTCATCCCCTGGGCCCTTCTCCAGAAACAGAACAGAACAGCCTTGGTTTTTACACCCCTGTGTTCTCGGTGCTAGTCAATGACGTCACCGTCACCGTCTAGTTGAACCAGAAGCCCTTCACGTCTCCTCCTCCCCGCCACAGGCAGCCGCTCTGTTCGTTGCATCCCGTGAATCGTGCTCAGCTCTGCCTCATCCCTCTCCATCCCTCACTGTCCTGCCCCTCAGCACCTACCTCATCTCTCTTTCCCGGGCTCTTGACGTCACCCCAGACTCCTCTTCCCAGCTCATCTGTCGGTTGCCGCCTCCGTCCATCTTCCATGCCGTGAGTGATGGCGCTAAAATGCAAATCTGATGATGTCACTGTCTGTCGAAGGTCCTCCTGTTGTCACCTCCGTTCCAGTTCCCTGGCATGACACACAAGGTCCTTCCTGCTTAGGAGGCTGTCCTCCCTTCCAGCCTCTCCTGCCAAGTGTTTGGGCCCCTGACACCTGCGGAAGCATTTAGAGGCTCTGCATGCTGGAACGCACCTCGTTTCCCGGCCTCCCTCGGAAGCTCACGGGCCTGCTTCAAGGTTGTCTCTTCCATGAAGCCTGGTGCAGTACCTGGGAGGCAGTAGCCACTGGACACCTGTGTGCGATAGATAAGCGCATGAGGCCGTCCCAACAACTTTTCTCTGCTACCCAGAAGAATCTGTGCTTCCTGCGAACTCTGTGGTTTTCCCTCTTAAACCACTTATTGTCTCTAAACCCCTCCCCACAAATGTCTTTGAGAGCCAAAGACCCACTCGTAGTTTTCTGCAATTTTCCAGCACCTGGATGGCTTACAGATGGATCATAATGGGGTTTGGTCATAACACTTAACCGTATCAGGTTGTGGCTATTTGATTTTATGGCTGCATTCTCCTCTGGACACGTTAAAAGCAGAGATACATCTTATTCTTCTCTACGTACATAGTGCCTTGGTTAAGATAGATGCTTTAATAGGCATTTGATGAATTCATAAATAAAGGAATGATTGAGTGGATGAATGCATTGCCTGTTTCAATTACAAAGCACAAGATTAAGTGCTAAATGAATGGCACAGACCGTGAGAGCACTGGAAGATTCGAAGCCGGCAGAATCAGTGCGGGCTGGCGTCGTCCAGCACCTGCCTGGGTCCGGGCGGGAGGGAACTTGAGAATGGCACATAATTTAGGTAGCGTTTGGATACGGGTAAAGAAAAGCCGAATGCTTTCCAGGAAGAAGAGACTACCTCGAAAAAAGAGAGGGCAAAGTGACAGGCTCCACTCAGTGTTCAGCAAGGACTACCTTGATGTAGCTGAGTGGTCAAAGAATTTGGTAGAATATGAGCCTGGAAAGGTGTGTGATGCAAGATTGTGGAGGGTATGAATAAGAGGCAGGTGAATCTGCAACATGGAGAAGCTGGGTTTTCACAGGGGAGAGGCGGGGGTGGTAGTGGGAGCAGAAAGAGAGCAGGGGTTGGGGGCACATCCCTTGGTGGTCCTCAGTGACTGAGCAGGTAGAGTAGCGGGAGGGCTGGGGAGAGAGCAGAACAGCTCCGCCATGAATCGCGTGTGGGAAGGCAGAAAGAGCACCCCCGTTCTGCGGAAAGATAATGGGTTACATTTGGGACATGGAGTTTGGAAGGGCCTCCAAGGGGATATTTCCCCTTAGCAACCAGCAGCAGGAGCCTGATGTGTGGGTGGGGAAGTGGGGCTGGGGGTAGGGATTTTGGAATTACCTACACAGGGCTGATAGTTGAGAATGAATTCTTCAGGGGCAGTAGACAATGAAGGAAAAGTGGACTGAGGGTGAGGCTTGGGGAACACTGTCAACTACGGTTATGAAAAAGGGGAAGGAGCTGGAGCTCGAAGGGGTTTGGAACAAAGGTGATCAGAATGAAAATCAGGCAAGAGTCAGAGATGTTAAAACATGACAACCCAGAAAAAGCCTCCAGTCACATGTGACTCAGAGCCTCAGAATCCTAAAAAACCACGGAAAGATTTGTAAGGAAGGAGAACCTTAGTGAATTCAGAGATGGTGGAGGCTCAGGATGGAGAAGATGCAGAGGAATTGGAGGCAGTAGCTATAGATCACAGAGTTTAAAATGTCTCATTGGCTGAGGGTAGGGCCGGGGATGAGAAAAGGTAGGAAAGAGCCAGAAGAATAGTAACTTTTTTCCTCATCAAAGTGTTTTTTAAAAAAATCGAGGTATCATTTCCATATGATAAGCTGCCTATATTTTGAAGCATACAATTTGATAAGCTTTGCCGTTCCTACACCCGTTACACCATCACCACAGTCCACATGATGCAGTTTTCCGTCACCCAAGAAAAATTTCTTGGGGCCGCTCTCATTCCTCACGTCCCTCCTTCCTCTACTCAGCCATCCCAGGCAGTCCCCAGGCAACCACCGATCTGCTTTCCATCACTACAGTCTAGTGTGTATTTTCTAGAAGAATATATACATGGAATCATAAAGTCATGCTCTTTTTGTGGGACTTCTTAAATTCTATTTTATTAGTGAGTCGTATTTTGTTGTATGGGTATACCACAGCTTGTTTATTTATTCCCTTATGGGTGGTTGTTTCTGGTCTTTGACTATCACAGAGCAAGTTGCTATGAACATTTACGTATGAGTTTCTATGTAGACTAGGTTTTCCTTTCTTTTGGATAAATACCTAGGAGTAGAATGGCTGAATCATAGGGTAAGGGGAGATTTAACTTCTTAAAAAATGACCAAACTGTTTTTTGAGTGATTATGCCATTTTATGTTCCCACCAGTTGTGTATGAACATTCCAGTCCTTCCAGATCCTCGCTGGCTTGGTGTGGTCAAGCTTTTAATATTAGCCATTCTAGTAGGTTGATGGCAAGATCTCATTATGGTTTTAATTTGTATTTCCCCAAGACTAATAATGTGGAGTGTATTTTCACATATTTATTTGCCACTCATGTAATTCTTTGGTGAAGTATACATTCACATCTTTGGGACATTGTTTAAAAATTGGATTGTTTGCGGGGCACCTGGCTGACTCAGTCAGTGGAGCGTGTAACTCTTGATCTCACGGTTGCAAGTTCAAGCCCCATGCTGGGTGTAGAGATTACTTTAAAAAAAAATTCTTTAAAAATTGTATTTTTGGTTTATTATTGAGTTTTAAGAGTTCTTTGCATATTCTAGATACAAGATCTTCAGCACATATATGCTCTTTGTATATTTTCTCCCAGCCTGTGTCTTGTCTTTCTGTTTTATTCATAGTGTCTCTTGAAGAGCATTTTTAATTTTGATAAAGTCCACTTTGTCAGTTTATTTTATTTTATTTTATCGGTTTTGCTCTTGGTGTCATTTTTTTTTTTAAGATTTTATTTATTTATTTGACAGAGATCACAAGTAGGCAGCGAGGCAGGCAGAGAGAGAGAGGGAAGCAGGCTCCCTGCTGACCAGAGAGCCCGATGTGGGGCTCGATCCCAGGACCCTGAGACCATGACCCAAGCTGAAGGCAGAGGCTTTAACTCACTGAGCCAACCAGGTGTCCCTCTTGGTGACATTTCTAAGAAATCTTTTCTAACTAAAAGTCACAAAGATTTTCTTCTAGAAGTTTTATAATGTTAGGTTTTACGCTTAGGTCTATGATCTGTTTTGTGTTAATTTTTATGTATGGTACAAGACGGGGTTGAAGTTCTTTTTTTTTTTTCCCCTCAACTTATGGATATCCAACTGTTCCGGTGCAATGTGTTGAAAATATCATTTTTTAAATGCGGTTTTGTCAGAATCAGCTGGCCATGTACGTATGGGTCAGAGTAGTAATTTTGAAGGAAGGAAGGAATAGAAGTTGGCATAACATCCCTCAAAAGCCAAGACGAATTTGGCTCAAACATTTACGGAGTGCTTCCTGTTGTCAGGCAGGGTGCCAGGCACTGGGGATAGAAAAGATTAAAGAGGAGATGTTAAAGATGAAACTGATCATTTGGAAATAGAGTATGTGTGGGACTCTATGGCCGTACATCCTGTGGCCCGTGATCAACTTCCGTGTTCAGAGAAAGCTTCCAGAAGGAAGTCAGAAGGAGGGGATGTCTGAGCCGAGGACTCATGCTGAATGAGAGCGGTCAGTGAGCCACAGTGCAAAGGTGGAAGGAGGAGCATGAGTACAAGTGCCCAAGGACCCGACAGCATGCGTGTGCGTGCACGTGTGTGGGTTTAGGTGGTGCTATGGTCTTTCGGTATTTCTAGAAAGTAGAGAGGGATGAGCAGAGAAGCAGAACATAAGGTTCGAGAGAGGGAGCCAGGTCTTGTGTACCACACCAAAGAATTCCATTTATTTTGAGACCGAAAGCTAAAAGCAGGGGTTTGTGCCTTTAGGTGACCAGCAGCTGCATATGGGCATGACTGAGGACTGCCACATGGTGGCTGAACATTTGGTGGGGAAAACCAGGTGAGAGGCAAGAGGTTGCTGTTGAGTAGTCGAGAGGAAAGGACTGAATTTGGACCATGGTGCTGAGAGAGAGAAAAGAGGACAGACCTGGGAAATAGTGAGGGGCAAAGCCAGAGCCGTTGGAGGTGAGGGATGGAGGTAAGGCCATGGTGCCTGGAGGGCTGGCGCTGTCATTAGCTAAACTCAGGAAGAACATAGGAGGGAAGAGGGTGAGTTGGCTTTGGGTCTTAATCAATTTGAGATGCTCATCGGCCATTTATGTGATGTCCTCAGGCAGGTGGGCGTAGGTGAAGGGTCAAGACCGCTTAGGCACTCTGTGGGAGTGAGTCAAGAGGAGGGCTCTGCACAGACCTGGGGGCTCTCCAGTGTTGCAGGGTCAGCCAGAGGCAGTGGACCTTGGCAGAATGGGCAGAGAAGCTGGAAGAAAGCCCCAGGGGCTTCATGTCATGGAAGCCTCCAAAGCTGAGGGTCTCAGGCAAAGGACTCCGAACTCGGGACTCCAAACACTCAGGACTCAGGTTCAGAGGAAACCAGCAGGCAGCTACCGAGTAGTCTGGCAGCTCACAGGCTCCGAACCCAGGCGGCCATTAAGAGCTGTGGGATCTTGGGCAAGTTGCTCACCCTGCTCCTCTCTCAGTTTTCTCACCTGTAAAATGGGGCAGTATGCTGCGGGGTTGTGTGAGGATTACCTGAAGCAACGCACGCAATGTTTTTGGAACGGCCCCTGGCAGACAGCGAATAATAATGCCAGCTAGTGATAGAATCGAAGAATCAAAGTGTCCCCTGACTTCACAACAATGATTGTTTTGGTGACTTTGTATGCACAGCATGAGTGGGCTGGTGGGGACGGAAGGCAGCTTATAGTGGCCGAAGGGGATGTGAGTGAAGTCAAGTCAGCGAGATGTTGAGCAATCACTTGAGAAGTCTGGTTTGGTTTGAAGGTAAGATGGAAGGGCGAGCCAGAGGGTCATACATGGTCTGTGCGGTCCATGTTGGGTCCCTGAGCACGTCCTCGCAAAGAGGAATAAGCTAGTCTTGGGGAGAGATAGAAGGTCAAGGGGAAAAGGGAAGCACGGTGAGCCAGATTGTTGGGAGAGGAGAGCTGGGTGTGGTAGGGCTCTCCTGGAACTGGGTCCCTTGTGATCTGAGCCTGTTGGAAAGGGGCGCCTAGCTGGTCCAATTGGAAGAGCATGTGACTCTTGATCGTGGGGTCATGAGTTCGAGCCCCATGTTGGGTATAGAGATTATATACATACATTTAAAAAAAAAAAGGAGGTAGAGGCACAAAGTATAGGCAGTTCCCTGCAAGTGGCTTCGGATTAACCTCTCTGTGGACGAGAGAGGGAGTGGGAGCTGGGAGATGGTTAGAGGTGAAAATCCAGGTAATGGGCCTTGTGTCCATCTCCCCCATTCATATGTTAAAGTCCAACTCCTCCGAGTGAGACTGCATGTGGAGACAGTGTCTTTGAAGAGATAATTAAAATGAAGTCATCAGGGTGGGCCATAATCCAGTATGACAGGTGTCCTCATAAGAAGAGGAGATTAGGATACAGCTGTGCACAGAGGGAAGACCGAGTGAGGATGCAGGGAGAGAACGGAGAAGGGAGGCCTCAGAAGAAACCAGCCCTGCCCACACCTTGATCTCTGACTCCTGGAAAATAAATTTGTGTTGTTTAAGCGCCCCTCGTCTGCCCTGCTTTGTGATGGCAGCCCCAGCAGACACAGTCTAGAATGTGAGAGGGAGCTGGCCAGGCGAGGCCAAGGGCAGAGGGCGGTCCTGCGTTGCCCCCCAGGTGAGGAGGAAGGCTGTGGGTTTGGGCTGGAGTGGCCTGCACAGTGGTGTGGCTCTCTCCAGCAGGAGGGATGACTGGGACCCACAGAGGTCCGGGGTACAGAAAAGGACACGAGAGCTCAGAGGTGAGCAGGGGAAGCTGGTGCAGGTGACGCTCGGGCTGGGAGCGAAGCCAGCTGCCTCCCTGGATCTCCAAGGGTCTCTTCTTGTTAGGACAGGGCTCTAACCAGCTGAGCTGCACAGCCGACAGAAGAGCCATGGAGCCTGTCAAGACTCTCCCGTAGAACCTCTTTATTCCCCGCTTTAAGAGTTAAGAGTTATCAGAGTGCTTGGAAATCTTCAGGAGGGAGATTCTGGAAGACCCGAACGATTAAGGGAGGTTGATTTTCCAACCCGAGGCGTCACTGCTGGGCTGTTGGGGGCAAGCCCTGTCCTAGCTCACCCAGGTGAGCGGAGAGTGGAAGTGCCAGCCCCCAGGTGCCGGCCCTACACCCTGGAGCACTGGTTCGGGGGGGACCGCCCTCCGCCTGAGCAAACAGCGAGTGCTTCTGCACCGTGTCACATTATTCTTTCACTCAATAACCATTCATTAAGGGCTCCTGCACGTGCATCTGGAATGGTACAGGAACAGAGATGAATCAGCTGTGGCCCTCAGGCTCAAGGAGCCGGCTGCCTCAGGGAGAAAAGATGGAGAAACAGATAGGCATAATAAAAAAGTCAAAAGTGATTCGTGTCTAATGAAAGGTACAGAGAAATTTCTGTGGGAGTTTAAAGGAAGAGGGAATTAATTTGGGATGGGGAACCTGGGAGTTTCCAAGGAAGGAGAGATCACGCTGAGCTTTTTAGGTTCAAGCTAGTTGAGGAAAGTTCTAGAGAGAGATGTAAAAGGTAAACAGCCCTCCAAGGCAATGAGTGGTCTCTTGGGAAACCTAAGGAGAGCATTGGGCTGGGGGAGTCAGGGAGGGCTTCTTGGAAGAGGTGGGTCTCAGGGAAACAAGGGACAGAGCTGGTGTCAGCAAAGGCATGGAAGAGGGAAGGTAAGCCAGCTCCTGTCCTAACATGGGGGTGCTGTTGCTGTGTGATTGGAAGGGGGTGCTCCAGCTAGAAGGGCATTGGGAAGCTAGACTGCAGAGGGCCTGGTTCCATCCTAGATACTCAAATGGGATCAACCGTCGGATAATGGTGAGGCCTGAGGACTTTGAGCAGATGAGTGATAATCATGGCCACACTCACGGGGTGAACCAGAAAGGATTAGAGTGGGCACAGCCAGGCCTGCCAGCCCCAGGGAGGCATCCTCTCCAGAGTAGATGTAGGCCTGGCCCCAGAACATGGAGAGAAGACCTTAGGGTAGAGGTGGGCACAGAGTCAAGAGGCCGCTTTTTCCTTGGCACGAGCCTTAGAACTCAGAGAGAACTGGGCGGAGGTAAAGCTATTGGCTCGTGGGAAGAAAAGCCCAATGCCAATGTTGAGGGTCACGAGCTCCCTGGGCGCAAGGGAGGCCTGTTGAGGACATGCGATGTACAGATCACTGTGCACGAGTCCCCACGGCTGGAAACCTGGGGAAGACCCTGCTCCTGGATCACCTGTCCCCATCTCAGCCTTGTCCTGGCTGTAGCCCTAGACCTCCCCGTGTCTCCTAGCTCGCTTCTCTGCAGAGCAGTCCCGGGGATGGCGGCTGTGCCAGGTGCTACTACTCCTCATTAAGCAGTGGCTGGGAGCTCGGAGCATTCTGGCCCAGCGCGATCACGGGGCTTGTGGGACAGGGCCAGGAGCATCAGCGGCACGCTCGGTCCTAAGCACACTGCTCTGCACCCCCGGGGGCTCCTCGTTGGGGACTGCCAAACAGCAAGGTGCTCTTGGTAACCGCCTGTCGGGAACATGTTCTTCTGGTGTCCTAACAGGGCCCGAGGTGGCCCCTCACCCTTTGTGTCCACAGCCCCCAGCATCTGGGTTCCTGTTACCATCCTGATTATTCTGATCCCAATATGTTTGATGCCAACCAACCACCCAGTTGAGGCTGTTCCCAGACAGGAGTTAGTCATTGTCTAAAACCCCAAATCTAAAGAAAAGTGGTACCCAGAGCGCAGAGGTTGGATAGAGTGCAGAGCCCTTCTTTGGGCCCTGTGGGGAGGGAGAGAAGAAGGAGGTACTCAGGGGACCTCCTAGGCCCCTTAATAGAAAATCCCCACGTTCCCTCGTCCACACCTGGCCATGCTCCCTCTGTCTCAAAGTATGTCCAGGGACGCTCTGTGAGTTGACTCTGGTGTCCCGCGGCTGGCTGGCGTCCCGTACATCTGGGTTTGCAGCGGCACATCATCTCTGTCGGCTCAGGCTGCCATAACAGAACGCCGCAGCCTTGCTGGCTTCGACAGCAGACGTTTATTTCTCGCAGCTCTGGAGGCTGGGAGTCCAAGGTCAAGGCTCCAGCAGGCTCGGTTTCTGGTGAGAGGAGCCTGCTTTCTGGCTTGCCTTCTCGCTGTGTCCTCACGTAGTAGGAGAGGAAGAGGTCTCTCCCGTGTCCCTTAGGACACCCATCCTAGCTGGTCAAGGCCTTACTCTTACGACTTCGTATCACTTGAATTACCTCTTCAAGGCGCTGTCTCTAAATGTCGTTGCGTTGGGGGCTAAGGTTTCGACATGCGAATGCGGCGGTGACGGGGGCACATATTCGTCCACGGCACGTGTCCTCAGTGCACACTGTTCAAGAAGAGAGCACACAACCCTGAAACAGACTATTGGGTGTGCGGTGCCTCCTGTGGTTTAGGTGTGATTGTGCCCTTTGTCTACTGATGGGACAGAGGCAAGACCGGTGTGGAAAGCCTGAACGACCCTATTAAAGCATTACTGAAGTAAATCCCCTCCCCCGACAGAGGGCTGAGCTCCTTCCTAGCTTGACAGGGGACATGGGCGTTTTCTGAGAGATTATTTTATTACTTATTTTATTGCAAGCGATTTCCTAATATTTAAAGATCATATGTACACAAGAGAAGAATGACCCCTCGTCTAGAAATCTCGTGGGGCTTGGGAGCATTAGCTAGGGGAATGTCCAGAGGCCCAGGGTCCTGCCTGTTAGTGTTTCAGAGTTGATTTGCCTTGGTGACTCTTTCCTTATGGAGGCTGCCAAGCTCATGTGCTCCGCTGCGATGAATGGAACTGTGTCCTCCCAAAATTCTTGCGTTAAAATCCTAGCCCCGCCCCCAACCCCGCCACTGATAGCTTTTTATTAGGAGGCAGGACCTTGGGGAAGCATTCTGTTTAGATGAGGTCATGAGGGTGATGGGGCCTCCAGGATAGGATGAGTGCCCTTAGAAGATTCCAGAGAATGTTTTCCCTTTCTTTGCACCCTGATCTCAGGTCCCACCTCCATCCAGAACTGGAAGAAAGAAATGTTTGCTGTATAAACCATCCAGTCTATGGTGTTTTGTGGCCGCAGCCCGAGCTAAGACACCCCTCCCTAGTACACCCCCTTCTCAGCAGCAAATCCTGACGAAGACAAATTTTACTAGAAGGAAGATGAGCCTTGGTTCTGGGTAGAGGGTCTGCATGAGGCCGACTTGGGGTCACCTTCCGCCTCTCCCCCTCACCAGCCCTGTGAATGTGAGCACATCCCTTGACCTCTCTGACCATTTTCTCATCTCCAAGCGAGGATAACAGGAGGAACACGCTCATCTCAGAGTCATTACAGAGATTAAGTGAGCCCATATCCACTCAGCACTTACGCTAATGTCATGGAATAAATGTGGGCCTGTTCACATAAAACTCAAGTGTCAGGGATCCTGTGCCTCTTTCTCATGACTTGTGTGTGATGGTTATGCCAATTCCTGACATTGCCGATGTCTCTTTTCTATGTTTTAGGGTTAGACTAATGATTTCTATTTTATTTTATTTATTTATTTTTAAAGATTTTATTTATTTATTTGACAGACAGAGATCACAAATAGGCAGAGAGGCAGTCGGAGAGAGAGAGGGGGAAGCAGGCTCCCCACTGAGCAGAGAGCCCGATGCGGGGCTCGATCCCAGGACCCTGGGATCATGACCTGAGCCGAAGGCAGAGGCTTTAACAGCGAAACATTTTTCCCCCCATATCAAGTCTTCTGTGGAACCCCAGTGTCCAAAACTGATGGGTGTGGAGGTGTGTTTGTTGAAGCTGGCAGGGGCTTGGGACCCCCATGCGCCCTCTGCTTCCTAATGGAGCCCAGGGCCCTCCAAGGAACACCATTTAAGAATCACTTCTACAGGCTTCCCTTCTTCCTTTCTCTTCCCAGAGTCTTCCTCCTGGGACATTGTAGCACAATATTTTAGGTGTCTGCTTCCCGAGGAAGCTTCTCATCCTGGTCTTGCTTTCCTGAGGTTACCTGGGTAGATATTTGGATGTCCTCAGTCTCTTCAATCACACATGTATAGCTCTTTGAGCCGCTCTTACAGGTGGTGATCACACCAGGCGTGTGAGGATTTTGCTGCGTAATTCCCAGAAGCCCACTTGAATGGCGGGTCTTGGGATGCGCCTCTGTTACCCAATGTGTGGCCCAACCGATGTCAATGAAATCTGATTTTTATCATCCAACAAGGCTGTGCATATAAACACATCCACACATCACGGGGAGAAAAAGGCTTTGTAACATTCTGTGTCCCGGATTTTGGGTTGGAAAATGGGTCACAGTAGGTGTGGGAGCAGTATACAGAAAAGACAGCGTGGGACCTGGGTCTCTTCCGTCCACGCCAGCTGCAGAGATTTCACATGTTGGTGAAACCTATTTGGTTCGATACCCCATGTCACTTTTCTGAGCCTTCAGCCTCTGAAAGATAAGCTTGATATTTCTTCTTCTTCTTTTTTTTTTCTGTAAGAGCTTTATTAAAGTGTAATTCACATGCCACGCAATTCACCCATTTAAAATACACAACTCACTGGTTTTTACTGTATTCACAGAGTCAGCACCCCCAAAAGAACCACTGTGTACGCGTTAGTAGTCACCCGCCCCCCATTTGTCTCCGCTTTCCCACCGCTGCCACTAGGCAACCACTGATCTACTTTCTGTCTCTGTGGATTTGTCTTACTGGAAATTTCTTACCAATGGGATCATCCCTTGTTTTTTTGTGTCTGGCTTCTTTCATTTAGCATCGAGTTTTCAAGGTTCATCCGCATGGTGGCCCGTGTGAGTCCTTCCTTCTTTTTTCTTGTTGAACACTGTCCCATTGTATGGATACACCACATTTGTCTTGTTCATTTATCAGTTGATGGGCACTTGGATTTTCCCACTTTTGAGCTGTTACGCAGAGTGCTGTGATGAGCATGTTTGCACACGTTTTTGTAGAGATTTGCAGAGATTTGCAGTCTTATAACTTCCTCTATTAAGAGAACGAAGGCTACCCAAAGCTAGGTTTGTTGAGCCTTTCGGGTACTGTGCCAAGCACCTCACACAGACGGTTCAGGTCATCTTCACGATGGCTCAAGGAGTGGCCTCTCTCCCCATTCTACAAGCGAGGAAACAGGTCTCAGAGCTGCTGCGGGGTGGACCTGGGATTTGAACGCAGGTCTCTAGGCTTCCAGAACTCTTACCTTTAATGTTGCTTCTGGAAGATGGGCAGCTCGTGGAACTAAATGACTCCAACTACTCGTTTTAAGTCACGCCAGTCAAATGCGTGTGATGTGTCGCTTACAGACATTATCTTACTGAATCCTCACACCACCAAGGCCCTGAGGTTGTCTTCCTACTCTTCATGTTCAGGGAGGAAAAGAAGTTCCGAGACCCTGCCTGGCCCACCAGCCGACATGGTTCCTCAGCGTCCAAGCCTGGAGAGCTGGCATGTGGCCGAATGTGCCACGACTCCCCCTCTCGTGCCTGGTCTCCTTTCCCCCTCTCCTGTCTCAGGGAGAGTCCTGCAGATGCCCAGAATACCATTTTCAAAGGACGGCCCCTGTGTCCCTTCCTTTGCACGTGTGTGCCTGTGTGTGCGTTTCGGCGTACCTCCAAGCATGTTACCACATCTGGGTCTGGTACACGTAGACCCCAGTGGCCGGCTGTGACATTTCGGGGTTTCCGAGGTGGATAGGCGCCTTAGAATTCATGGCCGCGCATGGCTACGAACCAAGACCCTCAGCATGTAGAGGACTTGCTTTGGGAATAGTTCCAAGGACGGCATGGGGGCAGAGGGGAGGCGGGGAGCTGCCTGGCAGAGGTGGCAGTGGGGGGGAGGGGAGGAGAGACTGGAGAAAGAGGAGGGTAACAGGAGAGGGTACCAACTGTCTCCCTGTGGTTGCCTGCCCACAGCTGCTATCTTGGATGACCCCATGGAGTGCAGCAGAGGAGAGCGGCTCTCAATCACCCTGGCCAAGAACCGCATCAACCGCGCTCCTGAGAGGCTGGGCAAGGCCAAGGTTGAAGTGGACATCTTTGAGCTTCTCAGAGACAGCGAGTACGAGACTGCAGAAACCAGTACGTAGAATGAGCAGGGCTGCCCTCTGCTTTCCCTGCTGGCAAGAGGGGCTGAGGTAGTATGAGCTGCACCCGTCCCCAGGCCTGTGGTTAGAGATTCTCCGGAGAGGGGCAGAAACATGCACCAGCAGGCCCCGAAGGGCTCAGTCTGGGGGAGATTTCCAGGTTTTTTTGCCAAGTGTGTGTGAAGTAGAATTAAGACAGGATGCTCATTCATTTATTCATTCACCAACTCATTCATTCCTTCATCTATGGATTCATTCATCTCCTGGACATATTATACACAAACCCCTGAATGAAACCTTGTGCGTGATTAAGAAAAGAGGGGTGTAGCCAGCTTGTGGGGGGTCACTTAGTCAACGCACATCTGATCACCTATCTTGCTTGCTTGTGCTGAGGGCAGCATTGTGGGACTTGGGATGGAGTTTAACCGCTCTGTGGGTGACCTTGGACAAATTACATATTCCTGTTTAACCTCAATCTCTTCATCTGCAAAATGCAAAATACTAGGCTCTACTTTGCCAAACTTGTAGGTTGTTGCGGGGTTTAAAGGACGTGAAATATAGCAAAATCCTCTGTGAGTTGCAAGGGTTTACAGGCATACACAATAGGGCACTCAGGTCCCACATGTGGAGCCCCTACCATGTGCTGGGCACTGCTTTTAATTCTACCAACACAAGAGTTAAGTGTTCTTGTCCCCACTTCACAAGAGAAGCTGAAGCTCAAAGATGATGAGTAACTTGCCCATCCACAGAGGAGTCAAGGGCTGAGCTGGTGCTGAACCCTGGAGTCCTGAGCTCACGCTGCAAGGCCTTACCCAGGCCACCATGACCTCCCTGGAATTCTCTGGTGTGTTGCTGGCTTTACCATGACAACTTTCCAGGCTGAGCTTCCCCAGTCAGTGGGCCGGTGGCTCAGAGCCGAGCTGGGCATGACCAGTGCACAACCCCAGTGCAGAAGGAGGGAGAGGAGCCCCTCAGCCTGGAGAGGCAATAAGGTCTCTTCCCTAAGATTCTGCCCCATCTCCTCCCTTCATCACCCATTTTAACCTCAATGGCAAAAACAGACAAAAAGACGAACAACTTGCTCAAGTATATATTGAGACAGCTTGTCTTCTGGGGCAGGAGAGGAGGATTCAGCAGTGCTCTGATCTGGGCCATTAGTGCTGTGAGAGAAGAGACACATCCCACCGGCCCAAGTGCAGTAGGTAGGGTGTCCTGTGGATCCAGACAGAGCAGGAAGGGAGGAAGACAGCAGCTCTGTCTCTGCCTTGGGGAGAGACAGAGAACAAGGTAGACACAGACCCTGCCGTCCGCTGGCTCACAGTCTCTCCCCTGTGTATACATCAGCGGCAGCTTCCCTCAGCATCTCTTGGTTTGCATTTCCAAGGTAGAGGATCTGCTGGGTCCAGCTCATCTTGCATGGTCGATCTCACCAGTCACAGGTGTTGGCCAGGTGGACCTAATAAGTAGGAGCGTCCAGGCTTAGGGACTAAGGGTGGGTTCCTGCCCTACAGAACAGGACTGGTGAGACCAGCCGGATCTGTGGACACAGTTTCGTCCCGATGGGGGAATGGAGGCAGAACAGTTGCCTGAAATAGCCACGCACTTATTCATTCAATCAGGTAATACATATGTAGTGAATGCCAGCTGTACTCTGTCCTAGGCCCGGGGGATTCAGCAAGGAGCCGGTAGAAATCCCTGCTGGCAGAGAGATGAAATTCTAGCACAATGAAAGTAAGATTCCAATTTCTCTGCGTCTTCTGAATGAGATCAGAAATACCAGCCACAACTTCTTGTGAATCTCCTTGTCTGGTCTGTGGTGGTTCCTTGTCCAGAAGGACAGGTCTCTGACAAGGGGCCAGATTCCTAGATAGTGCTGTAGAGCATTCTTCCAAAAGCCGGCTCCCCCTTCCTTCTCTTGGGTTCTTCAGGAGCAGAGAGCACAGATCGCGTACTGGTATTGGAAGTCTTTACCACATGTACATTTCCTCTCCCGGTGACCCAGGCAGCCTGGCTTCTTAAAGTCAATACTTCTAAAATATTAAGCCAGATGAATCCGGGGAATAAAAGAAACTGATATTTTTATTCCACGTTCGAGAGCTTTGGGGCATCTTTTTCATGCCCTTCTTTTAGGCACCAAGTATTTTTATGAGCTCGTAACCCTTGGTTCAGCTTTTACATCTCAATGTGTTTGAGGCATGATTAGCATTTGTTAGAAACGGGGCTTCTGGATCTTTCTACCCCAAAGGCCTTTCATCTGAAGCCAGAGCTGTTCCCCCACAATGGATTTTAAATGCCACCCAGATAGTTCACAGGAAGGTTCCAGCCCAGCCATTTCCCTCCCAAAGTAAGGGAGAGAACGGGCAAGTGCTGTTGGCTGAAGCCAGGTGGGGACTGGACTTCAGTGGCAGTGTTGGGGGAAGGAGATAGGAGGGAGACAGGGTCCCTGGATTAGGGAGGGACAATAGCTCTACGATGCCTGCTTTGGGGCATCTGTGTTACAAAGAGTAAGAACATGGATTTTAGGATCAGACTGGCCACCTTTAAACCCTAGCTCTACAATTTACTAGCTATGTGACAGTGGGCAAGACGCCAACCCTTTTGTACTACAGTTTCCGCGCTGGTAAATGAGGGTAGTGGTGACACCTCTTACTGGGGTCATTTGGAGCACAGGACAGTGGCGAGGCGCCTTGCTTCAGGCGTGGGACTGGCATTCAGTAGGCAGCTGCTGTGGACGTGGCCGTTGATTCCCACCCCCTCCTCTGAGCAGGCTTCCTCCCCCGCATCTGCCTCTCTCCTCTGTTCAGAGTTCAGCCTTCTGTACACAGCAGCCCTGTCTGCCTCCCAGCTCCTCCCAAGTGGCCTGTCTTCATGTCAGCATCCCTCCCGGGGCATCCATCGTAACTGGACATCCCCTTTCTCTTTCCGGTTCTCAGGGCTTGATGCCTCTGACAGCGTGGAGCCTCTGGGCAGTGCCGTGGGCCACCCAAAGCCAGCTGCTGCTCCGTATCCTGGGCTGTGTTTTCCCCAGATTAGGGGCCCAGGGCTAATTTGCATCATTAACTTCAAAGGATCCGAGTCAGTCTGGGCTCTTGAACAGCGACCCCAACCTCACACCTGTCAGCCCAGGCCAGGTACTCTGCTTCCCGGGGACCAAGGACACCCTGACGGTGATGTTCTTGGTTGTGGAGAGCCGAGACGCTGCTCTAAGTTGGGGTGGTAACATACCAACAATGGACAGTAGTACCTCCTTGCAACAATGGGTGAATTTGCAAAAGCTCTGTACGAACTGTGCTGTCATGATTCGTGTTCAGGGAAGGAGATCAGTCGAGGGGAACAATGACTATTTCAAGAATCCAAGACTGCGGAGTGTAAAGCAACTGAAGACGCCGGCATCCCGAGTTCCACCTCCTCATCTGATGATTCAGAACGAGGCTGGGAGGTGGGAAGTACCAGACGGGGTGTCACTAATAACAGCCCCGGACACTGGAAAGTTACAAGTACAAAATCACCTCCTACTCTGTCTGGTTCACTTAGATGTTCATATAGTGGGTTTATGGAAAGCGGGGGTCCTCCATAAAGCTTCCTCAAACCCGAGACCGGGTCCCTTCACCTCCCTGCTCCTCTCACCGTCGCCTCAGGCTTCTTGATGTTTGACTTCCTGACTCTCTCCACGCATCCCCGCCGTCCTGAAATAAGAGGGATGAACAAGACCCATGAAGTCATCCCCTTCCTGCCTGGCCCTTTCCCTCCCAGCATCTGTATCTTATCTCCACCTCAGCCTTTCTCTGCAGGGAGGGTCCTACGGGCCTTGCCCCCTCTCTGTCCCATAGATCAGTGTGTCTCCTGTGGCTGTCATATGGGACTTAACGGAGGGCCCACTCCCTTATCATCCAAACACCTGGAGGCACCTGCTCCTGCCAAAGCCAGTTTGAAATTTAATTTACTGCAGAGCTAGAAGTGGGGGGCCTCTGTGTCAACCACTCGCCTCTACCGTGGTTTGTCTCTGTGAGGCCAAGCGTGCTATCAGCTGTCCACACGGCTTCCCCTGGAAACTCCAAGATGCGCAGTTTATCTGGCCCCACGTGGCCTCTGGGTGCCTGGAGAGGAACCCGGCATGTGGAGCTCTGGCTGCAAGCTTCCTCCTCCCGCATGAACTCCCCGAGCTTCTCACAGGCTCCGTGGCTGTGACCTCGGGTGGTTGGGAGCCACCTCTAGTAAGAGAGGCTGAGCATCCCCCCATCAGTTCAATAGAACAAATCCAAGGCAACATAAAGGGAGACGGTGAGAAGTCGCAAGAGAAAGTCACATGCATAGTGATCAGTCACTCAACAAATATTCCTTGCTCCCCACTCTCTGAGCCACAACACACATGCACAGTATGGACTCAGAAACACATTGAAATGCAGTGCTTAGAAATCGTCTGGTCCAACCACCTCATGGCTGGGGGTCAGATGGGGAAACTGAGGCTCATAGTCTTTTCCAGGAGGCGGTTAAAACCCAAACATCCAAAAAGTGACATAAAGTTAAGTAGCTCTGGGGTGTGGTTCAGACACAGGCAGAGCATGGTGGGAAATAGGGCTGAGGTGTAGCCGGTGGTCAGGTAAAGCCTCTGGGGGGGACCGTAGAATGTTTGGTGGGCAGAGAGCAGGGAAGCAGGATCTCAGGGCAGGAAGCCACAGTGCCTTGGGACACAGTGACAGATGGGTATGGCTGGAGCAGAGAGATTCTGTAGGGTGGTGGGGAAGCCCGGGTTAGAGAGCAGTGTAGACCGGGGTCAGGTTCTGGAGTTGGACACACCAGGATCCTAATCCTGGCTCTACCAGCACCTCGAGTTTACCTTCTGTGCCTCACATTTGAGAATAATAATAGTTCTTACTTTAAGAGGTTTTAATTTTTTTAAAGATTTTATTTATTTGAGAGAGTGAAAGAGAGAACATGAGCAGGGGGAGGGTCAGAGGGAGAAGGAGAAGCAGGCTCCCCGCTGAGCATGGAACCCCAGGGCTCAGGCTTGATCCCAGAACCCCAGGACCCTGGGATCACGACCTGAGCTGAAGGCAGGTGCTTAACTGACTGAGCCACCCAGGAAGCCTGGTTTTCTGAGAATTAAAGGAGATGAGGCACTTGTAAGACTTGGAGTGGTGCCGGATATAGGGTGAACTCTTAATAAATTTTACACAGTAGCAGTAGTAGAAGAGGAATTCTTACAGTGAATCCTCCTCTCGGGGTGATTACAAGGCTTCAGGGAGCTAGCGTGTCTGCCAGCCTGGCGCCTGGCGCCCGGGATGCCCCAGTACATGTTCTCATGGTGGTCTGGGACAAGGCTGAGGGTTTGGAAGAGAATATCATTAGTGACAGGGGGCTGATGGCAGTTCTGTGCTCTCTGACCAGGGAGAACCCCACCATGGGGTATGAAGGTGCAGAGGCCTCGCACTCTCGCTCTTCTGTGCCCCCTTTCTCAGCTCGGGGATCAGCAACCACGCCCGCCCCCTATTCAGCCCACTGTCCACTCTCTGGTGGGGTTTGAGAATGCAGTCAAATGCTCTACCACTGAGCTATACCCCCAGGGGTTTGAGAATGGAGCACGCTCCCGTAGGCTCTGCTTCAGGTGAGGACACTGTTCTCCCAGGTGGATCGAGGCAATGGGAAGGACTCTGGGTTCTCCCAGCCCCCTCTGGTCCACCTCATTTTCAGCCCCCGATGGCCAGGCATGTCCCCCATGGAGGCTCAGAGAGCCTCTGAGTAGCTCTCTGGAAGCGCCCTGCCCATGGTTAACCCCTCTGTACTGTCTGCATCACAGCCAGACCCTTCCTCTCCCTGGGAAGGCTCAGAGAAGGACTTGGGATACAGGCTGAAGCTGGTATCTTGAGGGGAAGAAATCCCTCCCCCCACCCCCGCCACTTATAACACCCCATCATGGTCTTTTATTCCAGCACCTTCGCTGACCCTTGTCTTCCAGTGCCTCCGCTGGCTGGGAAACTTTGTTGCCATGGCAATGTCACTCATGTCTCCCCATTCCCTCTCTTTCGGGATCCCGGGGAGGCAGAGATAGAATGTGCCCCCCCCCACTCCTGTCCCTCCCACAAACTGCTCAGGGCCCTCACGCAGATGTCTGGGTCCCCGAAGTTTCAGAGCCGAGGCCCTTTATAAACAGTTTCCTTTTGTCTTGAGCAGAGCATACCTCATAGGGAACGAGAGAGTGATTCCCAGACCCCAGGAAATCCTCGGGCCATGGGGATTGGATCATACTGGATCATTTCAGTTCAGTTGAGCAAACATCTGTTGAGCAATTCCTTTTTGCCAGAGCTGAATAGATGCGACCCGAGCCCTCAAGGAGTTCCCAGTCTGGTGCGGGAGATGGGAGATGGACACTGAGAACAGAAGGCACAGGTCCACAAACCCGCAAGGCTAGATGTTTTTAGAATCTAGAACTCTCCATATATTGGAAAAGTCATGTGGTGAATATGCCATATCTTAAGTAACATCTCCAGGTGGGGCCTGGGGCAGAACCCCCAGCATACCTATATTCAAATATTCACATACTATAAATAGCCTCACATCTGTCTAATAGATCAGATTTGCCACCAAATGAACTTGATGAAAACCATCGAGCTTCAGAGCCCTTTGGATTTTTGGAATTGGGAGTAAGAGATTTTAGCCTTCTATAAGAATTTATTTTTAGGAGAAGCTTCTCTCTATTGAGGCCCAACATAATGAACCAGCTTGGGGTGGAAGCTGGCCAAGAATTCAGAGAACAGGGAAGCTGATGGGCCTCAGCAGCACCAGCATAGGGCTGACTCAGAGCCACAGAGCGATGTGCATAGGAGGAGGAGGAGGAGGGTTCTTCTTACCTAGGGGCAAGATCTGAGTTGGGCACTGGAGGATCAATAGGAGTTTGCCAAGTGAGAAGGGTAAGAGAGGGTCTAGACCATGGTCTGGGGGTGCTAATGGTGCTAATGGACTCCTTCTCAGAAAAGTGTTTCTATTCTTTTTTTTTTTTTTAAGATTTATTTATTTATTTGAGAGAGAGAGAGAAAGCACATGCTCAGGAGCAAGGGGAGAGGCAAGAGGAGAGGGAGAGAATCTCACGCACTCCCTGAGATCATGGCCTGAGCCAAAACCAAGAGTCGGCCACTCCCACGACTGAGCCACCCAGGTGCCCCACAGAAGAGTAAAATAAAATAGATAGGAGTAAAATAAAATAGATAGGATGACCAAGGAAACCAGTTATATGAAATACGGTTAAAATATTTTTCTAATGATATATTAATAAATGTGCTTCTTTATTAATGTATTAAATAGCCAAGCCTAGCAACAGGTCCAACGGCTAGCCTGATTTTGAAATAATAATAAAATGATCTCCTAAGATTTTCTATAGCACTGCAGGGTGGCAGGAAAACATTTGTGATGTTCGCTGGCGACAAAGTCAGAGGTGCTGGTAACTTACCGTGGTTTATTTCCTATGTTCAAAATGGAAGGAAATGCCAGAGTTCAGTTAGGAGAAAAAAAGAGTGATGTCATTTTCTCCCCCCTCCAAAGTGCTCACAGACCACTGACTTCTACCCCCAGATCTGAGGCAGCAGGTTGGGTCAGGGAGAACTACTCCCTGGTTGGGTCAGGGAGAACTACTGGGGAACAGGCTTGAGAAGGAAAGTAGGAAGGAGCCGGGTGAAGGAGCCAGAAGCAAAATGGGAGAAAGTTCTGGAAAGGTAGTATCTTGAGGAGATCCCATACATTTGGGTTTTACTTGCTTCTCAGAAGAAATTTTTCTTATGACAAGTTATGAAAGGAATACATGCTCATTATAGGAAGTAAGGGGGAAAAGAGGGGAAAGAAAGTCATTCCGTGTCAGCAGTCCCCATGAACGTCCAGCCCCATGAGCCATGGGAGGCTGTGTGGTACTGGGCTGAGCGTGCTGACCCCAGGCCCAGGGACTGAGGGTGGGAATCCCGACTCTGACCTTCAACCTTTTTGTCCTATTTTCTCGTCCGAAAAAGGAAATAATAGTTCTGATCTTGTCAGGTCGTTCTAAGAATTAAATAAGTCCATTCGTACAAAGTGCTTAGAATGGGCCATAATTAGCATTCAGGAAATGTGGGCTTTTGTAACATCTTCTAGTCATTCCTGAGCTCATAACTGGTTTTTGTATTTACTTCATTGCAGCGTTCCTATCTCTCTACATATAATTTTATATCCTGCTTCTTTTCATATTATTTCATAAATAATTTTAATACTATTATAAACTGCTCATAAGCATTTTAAACACCTAAACAGTATTTCATAATGTGGGTATATGACCCACACTTTAGGTAAGTATTCCCTTATGATTGGACCCTTAGCTTATCTCCAATTTCCCACGGAAAATGTTGAGCAGACTTCCGTGTGGTTCACCAGCTCTTTATCGAGCACGTAACTCCGAGTCAGACCCTCTGCTAGGTATGGAGAACACAGACGTAAATAAGACCAGCTTTCTGCCCTGCAGCGGCCACACGCCTGTGTTTTAGGACTGCAGTTTGTCTCACAGTCTGGAGAACGCGTGGGAGGTGAAGCATTCTGGAGACGAGAGAAGCCCCTTAGGAGGCAGGTGGAAAAAGGGGACGGACTTAAGACAGTCACAATGGGCGTGGAAAGGAGGGGACAGTGGGCCAGCAGGTCAGGGGGTCAGAAGCCAGCCGCTGGTGGGGTACAGTGTGTGGGTTCAGTGAGAGAAGCCAAGGGAAAGTCACAGGGGACTTCCGCTGGGAGCTTGCGGAGCTAAGAGGGGTGGAGGGCAGTGATTCAAGGCTTTGTTGCCTAATCTCTGAGTTCAAGCCCAGCTCTGGCCTGTATTATCCGTGACCTTGAGCAAGTTCTGTCAATGTTCTAAGCCTCCATTTCCCCATCTGTAAAGAGGGGAAATTCTGAGTCTTCTTCCTAGAAGCATGACTATCAAATCAGATCGTAAGTATCTGGCACGCATGTTGCGTGGGCAGAAGAACGCCGTGTAGCATGCCAGTGTCGTTCTGAGCACTTTGGGCCTATTAATTCGCTTTAATTCTCCCACCACCCCTACTGTTAGAATCGCTGTTTTAATGACGAGGGAGCAGTCCAGAGAGGTTTGGTAGCTTGCTCAGGGCCTCACAGCGAGAAATGACAGAGGCAGGACTCAAACCCATGCAGTCTTGCATCAGAGTCCACGCTCTAAATGACTGTTTTCTCCCTCTCTGCCATGGATGTGATGAGTCCCTGTGGCAACGTCTGGCAGGTGTTTGGAACGAGACTTTGTAACCCAGAACATAGGTCAGAGTGCAGGGTCACCTGGGCAGGGACGAGAGGGGAGGTCAAGGCAAGGATCAAGGATGACATTGCCAAGGAGTGGGAGGCACAGATTGAACCTGGATTTAGCAGGTGGAGAAGGGAGAGGAGCTGACAAAGGCAGTGAGGAAGACTGACCAGAGACGCAGGCAAGAATCAGAGCTGGGTGGTGTTAGGAAATTCAAAGGAGCAACGCCATCATCAGCAATGATGTAAATGCTGTAAAGAGTAGGGTGAGAATCACCAAGAAGTCCCGGATGACCTTGGGAAGCAGATTCAGTAGAAAGAAATGGGGTGGGGACCCGGATTGGAGGGGTGGGAAGGGCTGCGTGAGGGGGGCCGCAGGGAGGTGGGCAGCTTCGAGGGAACAGAATGAGCACCAGGAAGGGGCCAGCACACTCAAATTTGGACACTGGCTCTGACCTGTGTGGGGTGCGTAACTTGGGAGGAGTCACTGGACATCCCTTGGATGCTCTTCCTTGTCTCAAGAGCTGAGATCCACCCCCGAGGCTGTTGTCGTCTGGCGGCCGATGACTTCGGACGTCTAGCAGGCAGTAAGAGCGAAGCTGGCTGAGATCACGTGGGTTAACTTACACGGAAACTGCTTGAACCGGGCAGAGCCCTCTTCGGAGATGGGCCTGTTCACTGTGACTTTGTCACTGGGAATGGCTCTGACACAGTGCGGATGAGTCCCCTCCAGTACCCAGCCTCTCTTGAGATCCGTGGCATGGTAGGATCCCTGCCCCAGCCTCAGGCCGGGAAAAGAACTTGTAGATCTGCGGTTTGTGTGGTAAACACTAGGGTTTGGACTCTGAGGCTCTCCTCACCACTTGCACCCCATGAGTGAGATTGCGTGGCCATGCGGGCCAATGGTGAGGACCGTACCCTAGGAGAAAGAGCAGGAGTGGCTTTGCGGCCGACACAGCGAGGAACCTTGCACTGGTCCCTTTACCTCAGTTTACTGACCTGGGAAATGGCTCGGCCTTACTCTTGACATGAGTAGGAAGAAAATGTGTCCAGAGGCAAGCTTTGAGTTTTGCGGGGAAGAATGCCTTACAGCGTGTCAGGGAAAGTCAGGGCATATCCCCGGGGACAACTCTTGGGTTCTGATATCACGATGTTATGTCCTGAGAATTATGTCAGATTCTGTGTGTCAGAACTTCCGACTTCTCTCGTCCTTCCTTTCTTGGTCGCTAGTGTTTACAAATCTGAGATTCTCTCCTCCTCTTCTGACCACACAGCCCATCCATCCACTCATTCATTCAATGAATATGGGGGGGCACCTAAAAAAAAACGTGTGCTGGCCACTGAGGAGGTGAGGGGTGGGCATTCAGAGAGAAGGATGGCTCAGCTCCTGCCCTGATGGGGTTTGAAATCTGGTGGGAGCAGAAAGTCACCTAAGCAATAAGCTGAAAGACACGTTTGCAAGGGTCTTAGTACAGAGGGACAGCCCAGGGGCCTCGGGAGCCCGGGGGAGGATTAATTCCACATAAAGGAGCCGGGGAAGGTGTGAGCAGGAGACATTTGAGGTGCTCTTTGACAGGAGAATGTCCAGAGTACAGGAAAGAAGGGCTCCTTCTCCATGGGGAAGCCCCAGACAGGGAAGCAGGTGCACCACGCAGGGGTCTAGGAGAACGGGAGTGACAGAGGGTGGCATTGAGACAGGAGACCCCCTCCTTGCCTCTCATTCTCTTTTTCTGCCTCTCATTTTCTTTTTCCTTCTTAAATGTCCCCTACTCCCTTTGGCTCTAGCTGAGTCTGACTTCTCCTCTCTTGTCGGCGTCATCCTCCCCTTCCTTTTGCACCCCTGCTTGTCTGCCTTTCTTCCTCCCCTTCCTCTTTATATTTGCTAGGCTAACAGATTGCATGGCGGGTGGCTGTGCCGTGAGCGGGGCCCTCCGCCCCTGTGGCAGCCGTGCCTCGCTGTGCCTCCCAATACCCACACTGCAGGCCTGGCCGGATGGAGTCTGCAGGTTTCCGCCATTAGCCTCCGTCCTTCAGTGACAGCCAAGGCAATTTATATTCTCTGTTGGCTATGGCCGTATGTTGTCATAACCTGGGTCATGTCCTCATTTAATACCGTCCATAAACTCCAATAAAACTGTCCTGGAGTCCCATAGTCCAGAACAGGAGAGGCACGGGGTTTGGAAGGATGGGAAGGTGGCAGGGGGAGACGTGGAGGTGGGGCTTAAGGTGAGGGTCCAACAGGTGAAGGTAGGACTTGAGCCTGACACTCAGGCAGGGCACCTGGCCCCTGTCCCACCTGATGAGTGCCTTGTTTCCTTTCCCGCTGTCCACGCTCTGTCCCGTTGCTGGCTGCAGTGTGTCAGATCCTCCCCAAGGGGGTGGTCGCTGTCCTGGGACCCTCGTCCAGCCCAGCTTCCAGCTCCATCATCAGCAACATCTGCGGGGAGAAGGAGGTGAGTGCCCTATGGGGCTGGGGGGCCATGGGCAAGCTGGCAGCCCGTGCCTCAGGCCCCCAAATATCATGGATTCTCAAGGTCTGGAAGAGCCCATTTGGGCCTGGTGGGTGTTACCAATAACAGCAACAACCAAACATTGAAAAGAAATGGTCCTTTCTTGGGCACTTTCTTTTCTCCAGGTGGTTTGGGTAGAGGGGACACAGAGGAGAGGTTTTGTAACAGGATTTTCTTTCTTTCTTTTTTTTTTTTTTAAGATTTTATTTATTTATTTGACAGAGAGAGAGAGGTCCCAAGTAGGCAGAGAGGCAGGCGGGGCGGGGGGGGGAGCAGGCTCCCCACTGAGCAGAGAGCCCGATGCGGGGCTTGATCCCAGGACCCCGAGATCATGACCTGAGTGGAATGCAGAGGCTCAACCCACTGAGCCACCCAGGCGCCCTTGTAACAGGATTTTCAAACCTCAAAGACCTCTGGGTCTTTGAGTCCCCAGAGGGCCCCTTGGTTGTGGTGGGGAGAGGGAGAGGCTCACCACAGGGGGTGGTGGTCCAGGGGGCACCAAGAGGGCGGGAGTCTGAGCTCCCCAGGAGGTTTTGAGACTATTTGTTTCGACACTGGGATTCCGGCAAAGAACGCCTTTGGGACTGCTACATCTTATTGCTAAAATAAAGTTGGAAACCTCTGTCTTATAAATTCTGTAGAATCTTCTTCCCCATTCACCAATTTCAGTGTTTACTTCTTCAGTCAGAGAAATCTTCCTCGGGTGTCCCCTCAGCCTGGAGCCTCTCTAGCGTCAGTGTGGAGTTCATTTCCTCTGGCTCCAGTTCCGTGGGGAATGAACAGTCGGGGATGAGTTTCTGAGTAATAGCCTGCTCCCTGGTCCATCAGCTCTCTCCTTCCTCTTCCCCTGGAGAAAACAAACTCAGAAGTCAGCTCACTGCTGGAATCCTTCCTTCCTTCTAGCTTCTATCCATCTTCCCTTTCACAGAAATCCCTGGGATACGGTGACAGAGTGTCCCTTCAGCCTCTCTCTGGCCTCAAGGGCCTTCTAGCTAGGTCTTTCGAGGACAGATGGAGCTTGGTGGTAGGGGGCGCGAGCTCAGGAGTCGGGGAAGACGGTGGGCAGAGGGCCTGGGGAAGGAAGGACCAAGCTTGCACCTGTCCTGGAGCCTGGAGGCTCAGCCTTCCAGAAACATTAGCTTTGGGTAGATTCTAGACGTAGCAAACCCACTGCAGGACGGACTCCTCCTCAGCAAGCTGTCCCTATCCCACCCCCTCTGGAACCTGTCCCTTTGATGCCACCACCACTTCTCTTTATGACCCATAGGCTTGGCAAGAGTCCCAGATGCTTGGGGCAGAATAGCTAATTTCCCTATTTCATGAACCCATTCTGAGAAGTATTGGGCAGCCCTACCCCAGTCCCGTGGCTGGTTCTGCTCCCTTAGGGCTGAGCCACTGCCCTGTAGGCTGGGCCCCCCTGAGCCTTTTTTGCCCCAGGCCAGGTCTCTGTTGACAGCCCCCATCCCTAGCCCCTCAGATGTCCTGAAAGATGACTCTTGACCCATACCAGGCCAAAAAAGGAGCCTCAGCCCCCATTGCACCCCCTCCACCCACCCCCTTCTCACAGGCCTTGGCCCCGGAAAGTGAGAGCTGATGTTTAATTTAAATCTTTCTTGCTACTCCAAGTAGCACTGAGATCTGTGGCAGGCTGTTATTCCAGCAGCCGCTGGGATCCTCACCAAGTGAGGGTGCCAAGACTTCAGCTCCCCATTTCCTCTTTTCTCCTCCCTCCCCACCCCCCATCACACTGCCTCACCATTCCTTCCAGTCATCCCCCAACCCCCATTCCAGAAGGGCCTCCTCTTGGGCTTGAGTAGATGTTTTATCTTAGCTGACACGTTTCCCTTAACCCCGTTTGGCGTTTCAGGCCAGAGGCAGGGACCCTGATTTACTGCTATCTCCCTGACCCTGCCACTCTGGCCCCTGTGCCGTTGACCTGCCAGCCAGGTCATGTTGCCCAGGGAACGGCCAGCCGATTCCCCCTCCTTTGTCTGGTCATGTCCCTTCCAGAACAACCTTTCCTCTCCGTTCAGATTATGCATTTGTTTTTCATATTTTATGAGGCTGAACTGGCTCAGACTGATTCCCCTCTGCTCCAGGGAGAAGAAATGGAGTTCTCACCAAGGAGTCCGTTCCTTTAAAATACGCTAACATCTCTATAGCCCTATGGCTGGCTGGTTCTGCCTCACCTCTCCTTCCCCACACACCTCCATGGTGATGGTGACAGGACTGCTGGGATGCATTTGCAATTGCAGATCAATTCTGGATTGATCTTTGTCTTAGAGAGAGAATAAGGGGATTGGCCTGGGCCGTCCCTGCGTGGGCCCATCAGAGCAGCTGGCCGGTCTTCCAGCAGCCTTCAAGAAGGCGGGCTGTGCTGGAGACGTCCCACTGACTCCACTTGCTGGAGGAGCCCCTCATCACGCACCCCCACCCCGCAGGGACAGCTTCAAGAGCTTTTTCAGGAGCCCCAAGATTTGGGGAGAAAGGGGGAGGGGAAGGAGAGAAGGCATTGCTGGGACACTTATGGCATGTTAGGTCCTAAGCTGTCCACAAGCAGGCTTTCCTTTTACCCTCCCAGAGATCCGTGAAGCACCCATTGGTGTCTCCGTGCTAGGAAGCATAGACAGGTTAAGGAATTGGTCCCAAATCACACAGCAGAACCTGGCTGAAAACCCAAGTCTATAACCTGTAAAACCCATTTGTCTTTCATTTGCCTGAGTATCCTTCCTGATCCATCTCTAGGGTCTGTGGCTTGAAAGGTACATCTAAGGGTACATTCTGCTGGGGTGAGTTAGCTGGAGCCCTGTAGGCTGGATGGCCACATGTGGAAGGCCTGGGTCAGAGATGCTTAAACATATAAGCCGGTTGGCCTGGCCACCCCAGCCTCCCTTGTCCTGCCTGGCCTTGGCCTCTATCTTGGCCCTTTGTGACCTGTTTTTCCTTTCAAGGTGCATTTATTATTCCTTTTAGACAGATTGTGTGGGGTGCAAAATATAACGAAGAAAGACCCTTTATGACGGTCCTTAGATCAACCTCAGTCTTCTAAGTCTTCTCTCGTAACTCACCAGGCTCTCTCCAGGACTGCATTTTTCAGTCTCTGCTGGAAAACATTGGTTGCCTTCTCTCTGTGGTTCGAGGGCTAATCCTAGTTGAATGCTGGCATTTTCTCTCCAGTGTCTGTTAAGTCCCCCCTCCTCCCACCCCCGCCTCCAATCTCAGAGGAGCTCTGGTCTCTGGCTGACCTCTCCCAGAATCTTTTTGTTTTGTTTTGTTTCTTATTTATTTTTTTCTCTCCCAGAATCTTAACAGGGCAAGGTAGCTGAATCCTACAGACACCATCTCAACAACCTCCCAGACTCTGGGCCAGCCCCAGCTCAGAAAATTTCTGCTGTCATTTCTAAATAACCCGTTCTCAGAGCCAGTGAACTCCCCACCAGGAAGTTCTTCCTGCTCTCTATCCTCAGACTTACTTGCTTTAACATCCTTCCAAACCCATGCTCGCTGCGACTTGGCCCTCCCGCAGTGCACTGGTCCTATGGGAGGACGTGCATTGAGGTTCCCTGAGTCCATCTCCAGTAGAGGTACCAGGTAGCTCTCCTGGCTCCGGGCACCAGGGATGAGAGTGACAAAATAAAATCAAGGTGGATGGCAGCTTATTACGCTTTAACTTTCCTATTACCTCCCCAATAGCCTTAGCCACTGATAGAACAGCATCAGAGGCTGCTAATATCTCTTCCCGGGAGAAGAGAGGCAGGAGGCAGGGGCAGTGCCTCCTGGAAATGTCGGTAACAGACACAGAGGGAAACTGACACTGTCCTAATGAAGCCAGAGCACGTTTTTATTTACCTGGCTCCACTTGGAGGCTCTCTGGACGGCTTCTCAGCCTGCGACACTCCCCACTCTGTGTGTGTGTCTGCAGAGGGACCCATCCCAGGCTGTCACACAGGAAGTTGGTTGGGAGCTGGTTTGTACACACTTGCCGGCCAGGCTGGGCTGGTGGGGCTCCTTTCTTAGTCCCCGGGGCAGTGTTTTTCTCTTTCTGCCACCTCTGCTCTGATTTATTAACTACCAATAAAATATCGTAAGGATTATGGCTTCGAGACACTTTTGTCTGGCTGCCTAGCAGCGGGCAGTTGCTCTGAGAATAAAGACAGATGACTTTTCCCCCTCGGGGCCACAGTCCCGCGTGCCAAGGTCCACAGCGCACTTACACAGGTCTCCGGCCAGAGCTTCTCATCCTGAGTGTTCCTATTTTAAGCATCGTGCAGGACGCATCCTTGCCTTCCTCCTCCGGCGTGGGTGTCCTGAGTCCCGCAAGCTCCATCTCCACCGGAGTGTGGCAAAGGCCTTCCCGAGAAGAATCCGCCGTCCACAGCCTCGTTTCCCTCATGCCTGCTTTCCTTTGCACTCATTCTGGATCCTCCCGGACACCTGTTTTTGCCCCTCCTCCCAGGTCCCTCATTTCAAAGTGGCCCCGGAGGAGTTTATCAAGTTCCAGTTCCAGAGATTCACAACCCTGAACCTCCACCCCAGCAACACGGACATCAGCGTGGCTGTCGCTGGGATCCTGAATTTCTTCAACTGTACCACCGCCTGCCTCATCTGTGCCAAAGCAGAATGTAAGCTCCCCCGCCCTCCCGCGGCTCCACCCCACGCAGTCCTGGTGCCTTTGTGGATTTCACCCCCAGGGCTTTGCCCTTGGCTCTGGATCCGCCCGGAAGGGGAGGGCTCCCTCTGCTGGCGGGGGTGGTGATCAGCAGCTTTGGGCATTCCCAAGGGCCCTTGGCTGTTTGGGGGTGGGGTGGTGGGGGTGTGTGTGTGTGAGAGAGAGGGAGAGAGAGAGAGAGCCGTCCAGGACCACCCTTTGCCAGGCATGGGAGGAACAGAGAGAACTGGGTTACAGGGAGACTGGCCAACATCCAAGCCTTTTTGCATCTGCAAACTCAATTCCCACATTTTCAGCCTTATTGTGAAGGATCTACAAAAAGAGAGAGAGAGAGAGAGAGAGGGAAAATGTAAAATTGGATGCATTTTGTACTTGACGGGCTGAAGAGCTTCTTCCCCTGGAGAGTGAGTTTTGCTGATGGAACAAGGTCCAAGGGCAATGCCTGATAAAGCATTTTTTTGCAAATGCAGGTTTTAGAAATACAGTTTCTCTGACTCTTAGACAATTTGTAACGTAAATTTAGTGTTTATGAGATTTAGCTAATTTGAGCCAGCATTTTCTAGCGAATCTGGGCATCTGTGTGTTCCCAGTGACAGCTGTGCACCCACATGTGGCCAGGTAGGTGCTGGGCCCTGCCTGTCCCTGGGGCCCTGTGCCCGAGCCCCAGGCATCTGCATCCTGTGCAGCTCGCAGGCAGGTCCTGGCAGGCTGCACTGGCCGACCTACATCCTCTCCGTTGGGGCTCCTGTTCATATGGGTTCTCAGATCTGCTCTGCCCGCTTGAGTCCTTTCTCCACCATGGAATCCCTCCAGCACCTGTAAACAATAACCCCCTCCCAGCCGAGGGACAAAACCACCTTCTTCACAAGGCATTTGCACCCAACTGCCTCTCTCTGATGGCCATTCAATTCGCTTACTTGCATAAACACAGATTTGAGATTTACTCCCGGCTACCCCTAGAGAGTAACTGAGCTCCAAATGTGTGTACTTTTTATATAGTTTATTTAATTATCACAATGATCCAGTGGGTTCAGAGGCGTTGGAGTTCCCCATGTCAAAGTTGACTCAAACTCAAAATCCAGTTCCTCGGTCTCACTGGCTCCTCGCGGACAGCGCAGACCCAGAACATTTCTGCCATCAGAGAGAGTTCTACTGGACAGCCCTGCTTTAGATAGTAAGTGTTTTGTGGCTGAAATTAAAAAAAAAAAAAGGCGGGGTGGGAATGTCTGGATAAACACTTCACTCTGTTTCGCCCTCATGGAGATTCACGGCACACGTTAGCACAGATACGCTGAGTTGTCCTGTGGCCAAAACAACTATTTACCTCTTCTCTTCCGAATAGGATTGACCATAAGTCCCAAAGGGATACTGATCAAAAAGCCCACAGGATGCTAGTGTTTGATGGGGTTGAGGACCAGGGCATCCCACAAGGTGGCCCCCCTCCTGTGGCGTCCTCCAACCCCTGTAAGGTGGAACCGAACCAAGGATTCTCCCCCTGGAAATTTCGGCCACGTGTCCCCTCAGGCAGGACTCAACAAGCATGCCCCATGCATACAGTGAGAATGTTAAGAGACAGAGGACAGGCCATCAGTCTCTCCCAGCAAAGATTCTCCTGCTGCCTTCCTCAGTGCAGGGTCCAGTGTCTCAGCAACCTGATGGGAAGTTCTTTCTTGTGTCTAGCCACAGTCCCCCTTGCTCGTAGGGTGAGCCCAGCTCTCTCCGTTTCAGCTCCTCTTGGCAAGTAAGTTGCTCACCTGTTTGCTGAGCATCTACTGTGTGCTGAGCTCTTTGCCGGATTCAGTTGCCTCGTAGGGCAGGGTTCTTTCCCTTAGAATCATGACCTTCCTTGACATGCATGACATTCATACAATTCCGTGCAGATGGCAAAGCCCTTTCACGTACATTTTGCCATTTTATCTCCCTCCTCCCTAGTCATTCTAGAACCAAGAAAACAGAGTCTTGGAGCTGTTAAAGGACTTGCTTGAGGCCACACAGCTGGTTTTACGTGGCAAACCATGACTCTAACTCAGGTCTTTTGGCTCAGGAGTTCCTCCTCCACCGCCGCTTCTGTCCTCCTCATCTGCACAGACAACCTCAAAGTGGTGGCTTAGGGCAGGCTCCGCCTGGCAGATCTGGTGTTCTTTGAAGGGCAGAATCTCTCTGGAGCAGGGTGTCCCCCTTGCTTCCTCGAGCAGGGTGCAGGATGGCTGTGCACAGACACAGTCCTGAAGAGGATGAGCCTGCCTGAGAGCCAGAGGGGCCAGGCCACAGCCCAGGCAGGACTCATCAACCACACAGTGCTACCTCTTCTTGAAGAACTCATCCAGTGAGGTTGCCCAGTGACTCCCGGCCCCACCTACTGGGGCCCAGGGAAGGAAGGTAGGGCAGAGCTGGAGAAGTTCAAGGGTAAAGAGGATTAAAATCTAATCAAAGGATGAAGAAATCAGAGACTGAAGGGAAATGCAGCTCAGAGCTGGGGAGGAGACATGCTTCTGTCTTCCTTATTAATGCAGGGCCAAGAGATGCCGCACACTGAATTAGAAACAGGCATCTAATTCTATTTTTCAGCCATCAAAATTAGGTATAACGGAGACCATTCCACAGGGAATCCTACCACCTTTTTTCTTTCTTTCCAAAAGTAGAGTTTTAATAAGCAGGTTTTAGACCAAGTAGAGTTGTATTGTGTTTTACATTCTTTTTCTTTCATGGGAGAAAAAATTGGGACGTCTGCACATGCCTAGTTCTAATGAGGCTGGGGGGGGGGTGGAGGGAGATGTAGTGAGGGGTCCAGGCATGCTGTCCTGGGAGCCCCCAAATGGGGAGAGTCCGGGTTCCCCACCGTGGCCCCTGAGGCCCCTTTGGTGAGATCACCCAGCCTTGCCCCAAGGCTACCTTTTGAGACTCTCAGGATGGACCCAGGCCCTTCAATTTCCTGTAGTCACAAGTACAACATGCTGGATATTTTCCTGGTATATTTGAGCAAACTCAAATACTATTTTTTAAAATGTTTGCATTGATGTTTCTAAGTATTTTAATGTCCTTTTTGTGGCTACGTGTCCTTCTGCCATCTGTTTACCACCTGTGTGACCTTGGGAAAGTAACATAGATACTCTCCAGCTTCCTGTTGTCTTGTCTATAAAGTGGGAACGATGATGCCTCCTCCCTTGCTGGATGGCCGAGGGGATTAAATAGGATGAGATACCCAAAGAGCATGACACAGGGTCCATACCTGGGCAACAAGAGGCACACGTGAGTTTTTCTTTCCTTCCTTCCTTGGATCCCTTTCAAACAGTGCCAGGTCAGGACCCGGAACAGAGTGACCAGAGTTCAGCACTGTCCTTCCATCGTCCCTGTGTTGGCTAAACTCTGCCCCCGTGGTTGGAGAGGAGCAGACTCTGATCTAGGGGAGGAAGTATAGTTGGAAAGAAGTCCAGAATGGTGCAGTAAAAAGAGAACCATCTTGGGAGCTAAAACAAGCTTCTCTACCACTCCTGAGCTGTGCGATGTCAAATAGATCACGGTACCTCAGTTCCCTACTGCTAAAGTGGGAATAATACTGCTTTTCAGGGCATCTGGGTAGAAGGTATCTGGCCCCAGAATATAATAAACATTTACTTATTTTACCCTGTGATCCTGGCTGTGGCAGCGGAGGCTGGGGCATGGGAGAGTAGGGCTGACACTCAGAGCCCCTTGTGAAAATAGCGGGACACTAGAGGACCTTCCCCATACCAGCCCCAGGAGGCACACGCTGTGGGAGGCCTTATGCTGGGAGCAGTACAAAAATTAATCATTTAGTGAGCACTCACTCTGCTAAGGCTTTTGAAATTATCCCATTTGAGCCTCGTGATAACCATCTAAGATGGACTTTATAAACATTCCTATTATCTTCATGAGGAAAAGGGAGATTAAGTTTATTTTCAACATGCATGGTTCTTGTTTCCTCTTCTCCCTGCTTGTTTCAATGCTGTGGAAAAGACAGAAGAGAGGCACCATTTTTTCCCATTCTATGGCTGGGTTGATGCCTTGCCATGCCAGCTCAAGTGCGGAATCACAGGCCGGAAGTCAGAATCAGGAGACCTGGTTTGGGTCTTGGCCTGTCGCAGATTTTCTAGCTCTATGATCTGTCACTGCACCCCTCCCACCCAGGCACACCTGCCCTCCCCAAGCCCTGGGGATGGGGGGTGGGGGTGGGGGTTAAATCAACTGTATGTGAAGGAACTGAGGAAACGTGGAAGACCGCTCAGGGCAGGGGCACCTGCTGAACCCCACTAGGTGAGGCCCAAGCTGGAGGCACGCTCCGAAGTTTGGAGGCAGTGGGAGTGCAAAACCCACGTTCTTCCCACGCCTGCCCTTGTGTCAGAGAAGACGATGGCCTGCAGGGCCAAGCCAGGCAGAGCACGGTCTGCCTATGAGCAGAAAGCCTCACCTTCTCCCCCATTGCCTCTCTGTCTCCTGTGGTCTGGCCTCCCCTGCCCATTCCTAGGGCCAAGCCCAGCCGTGGGATGAGACAGACCCAAGAAGCAGGTGCTGTGGTTCATTTAAGCACTTGAACTTGCTCTGTGCCCCTTCCCCATGGTGACTCCTTGGACTCTCATTCCCGTCTCCCCATCAGAATCTGCTCGTGGAAAAGGTCTGAAAACCACAAACCACACACCCTGAGGCATGAGGCCCGGCAGCAGGAAGGGGCATGAAGCGTTACCGGGTGTAGGGCAGTGTGGGCGCAACGGTGAACCATGGCGTCTCCCTAAATCCCCGCCACAGTCCCCCTCGGTCAGTTTTACATCCCCGCCTCCAGCAAGATTTAAAAGTGCCGCCCTCCCTGGAGTATTAGCGTCTTCTATAACCAGAGCCCACAGCCGAGGGAATCAGCCAGTGGAGAGGGACGGATGCCAGTTGAAATGGGTGTTTATTCTTATTTTTTGATACAAGGGTCCTTTGTGTCCCCCATAGACCATCACTTAGGTATTTGTGTCCTAGTCCTGCGGCCCTGTCCAAGCCCGGCTGTGGCCTTCACGGCTTCTCCAGCCTCCTCCCACTGCACCTGGCCCCCTGCCTTCTAGTCGCAGAAGCCAGTCTCCCTCCTGCTTCCCAGAACAGCTGGCCTGCTGAGGCTCTCATCGATCCATCCTGTTGCATCCTGAGCGAGACTAATAAGTTCCCCAGGTCCCTCTCAGCCTTGGACTTGTTGCTGGGCCCAGGGCCCCACAGGAGAGGAGGGCTGGGGCAGTGGCAGAGGAGAAGCCGGGAAAAGAGCAGCTTTTAACCCCTCTGGTGGCAGCTGCCTTCAGGAAATCCCTTAGTTCCATTAAACAGATAGAGGTGAGGAGAATGACATTTGGAAAATTCTACACTGCATGCAGAAACTCCTGAAGTTCTTAATATCGCTAAATCACACTTTCTCTTCTGCAAATTCCTTGCACTGCCTAGCATGAAAAAAGACCCCCTTCTGATTCATAGAACTAGAGAATCTCTGGGCTATAAAAAAAATCAGTGTTCTTCTAGTCCAACTTCCCATCCACTGGTGTAATTCACTGACAGTCGGCAAGAGGGGCTTTAGTCTTAACTACCTCCAGTGACAGGGAGCTCACTACCACTGCATCTTGAGACAGCTTGAACAGAGCTAAGTCTGTCTCCCTGTGACCTCCCTCCACCCTTTATTCTGAGGTGTTGTCCTTGAGGCTGCCAGGAGCAAGTCTGTCTCATGACGGTCCTTCCCACTCTTCCTCAGGCCAGGGACCCCCTTCCTTCAGCTGCTCCTCAAGGGACATGGTGTCCATTCCCCACTTGGCACTGCTGCTCTGCTGCTCTGTTAGGCTGTAGGGTCCTGCTCTTCCCCCCACAGCCTCAGTGTCTAGTTCAGCCCCCCAGCCAGCGCCAGGCACCCTGCCTCACACTGGGCATGTGCAGAAGAGTCTGAAGTGTGAATTCCTACCGAACGCTGTGAAATGCTTCGTGTTTATGTATTTCCTATAATATACATATTATAGGAATAGATATATTCCTATGATATACACATGCACGTGCATATATGCTACCAAGTATTTTGTGTGGTTTATAATGAAGGACTATATTTTGTCGATTGGATAATAAACCCAGGAAGACGAGGAAATGAGTGAAGGACAGTTAGGATGGGAGAGGGTGGGGGAGGGGGTGAACGGAAACCGGATTGTGAAGCATCTTCTAGGAGACCGACACTGTCCTGCTTGCTTGCCTTCCTTGTACTAACCGTGTAAGGTAGTAGTTGTCCTTACTTTACAGATAAGGTCACTGAGGGACAGAGGGAGGCGCCGCCACTGGCCAGTCCCAGCAGTGCTAGAGCTGGGACCCCCTGGGGGCTCCCCTGCCACTCTGTGCTGTTTGCTGCTCCAGGTACGGCCCAGGCTGGGAAGGGAGAGACTGATAGGAGATCCTGAGTGGGATACAGACTCGCTGCCCCGCCCCACCCCACCAACTCGCTGCCCTTCTCGGCACCCCCCACCCCGCCTCTCAGCACACACGAGAGAGTGAGCTGGATAAGATGGGGATGCTGTTTCCTTATTTAAAGGGCAGCAGAGCGCCCCACAGGACAGTCCAATGGGGTGCACTGGACACTGATCAGGGCAGGGGCCCCAATTTATGTGACATCTGGGGGGCTGTTCCCTGGGAGCGCAGGGCACCTGACAATTTTAAAGAGATGAACGGTCCTGGGGGCCGTGGCTGGGCATCTCCATGCAAGGCCTAATCCTGCCATTCTCCAAGCTTCTCTGTCTTGTCCCACTGAATTTCACTGCCCCTTTGAAGGATCCCGGGGGATTTGGCCTCTTTCCCAGCCAGGCTCTAGTGAGTTTCCCTGCTATGTTCCAGGGCCCGTGGCACTGTCCTTGGCCACAGCTCCCTTGCCCCTCCAGCTGCAGTGCTCCCTCCTCCCTAGCACGCCCAGGCAGATCTTTTCTTGAGCCAAAGAGACAGCCAGCTGTCCAGGAACACTGGGTCCTGTGGCCTCCCCTGACATTCTCACGGTGTCTTTGGGGTCTGGTGCTCTGACCTTTGTGCAAGTCGGATTTTGCTTTTCACGTCGTCTCTGAGGAAGATGTGAATATTTTCTCCATTTTACATATAGACCTAAACAAGGCAGTCCCCATGGAAAACTGGATGATTTAGGCCATCAAACAAGATATAGGTTTGAGGGACGCCTGGGTGGCTCAGTGGGTTAAGCCTCTGCCTTCGGCTCAGGTCATGATCCCAGGGTTCTGAGATCGATCCCCGCATCAGGCTCTCTGCTCAGCAGGGAGCCTGCTTCCTCCTCTCTCTCTGCCTGCCTCTCTGCCTACTTGTGATCTCTCTCTCTCTGTCAAATAAATAAATAAAATCTTAAAGGAAAAAAAAAAAAGATATAGGTTTGACTTGAGCTTTGTGGTGGACTTACTTGCAAGTCCCTGCCCTCTAAGCTCCGAGAGGCAGAGTCTGTATCTGACCCACCCTTCTCTGCTGATGTCTTGGCGGCCCAGGGCTTGGCCCTTAGGACATGCACAGTGTTGGTTGAACAGATTTGCACTGTGGTCCCTTTTTGTTTTGTGGGCTCTTGTGGTGATCAGTAAAATACAGGAGAAGGAACACTGAAACCATACGTTCCAGTTCCAGCATGCTTCCACATCTCCATGAGTTACACCCATTTTACAGATGAACAATGGAGCCTCCAACAGGTTATATGACTTTTCAAGATCACACAGCTGGGAGGGCTGACTCTGAGCTTGAATCCAGATCTTCTGCAAATCATTTGGCAGGAAGTACCCGGCAGCATCAGTGCTCGTCCTGATAAGGGTGAGGGCCTGCAGGGGCCGCAGAGATCGGGACAGATTACAAGTCTCCTTTGCTGCCCTGTGGGGTGCAGGAAGGGAGAGGCCAACCGGCTATGATGCCTTTTGAATGACAGCCCCTCCCAGGGTTTTCCCCTCCGGGCTACAGCCGCCAGCTCCCCGGACCACCTTGGTGTGACCCAGGACTGGAGGATGAGGGTTGGCATGACCTTCCCAGAGCTCCTGTCTTTATCCTGCCAGGCCCTTGGGTTCCACCCTGCTACCTTGTCCTTGTTAGAAAACACAGCCAGTGTGGGTTTTCCTCCCCACATCCAGAGATGCATACCCTCAGGCTGCTCCTAGGTTCTGTGCCTGTGGCCCCTGCTGCTTGTGTCCTGGGAAGCCTCTGGCCACATAGGAAGGCCAGAGATGAGAAAGTAGGAACCCTGGTCGCAGCTGTATTCCTGTGTGACGAGGCACATCTTAGCGTCTCTAGAGATCAAGGGAGGCAGCTGCAATGCCCTTCAGAACCCTCTCTCTCACCTTTTCATCCTCAATGATGTAGGAAAGATATTAGGGTTCAAAGCCAACAGCCAAGAAAGAATTCTTGAGAGTCTTTGGCACAAAAAGCTAGTTTTATTAAAGCACGGGACAGGACCTGTGGGCAGAAAGAGGCTCCTTTGGGGTCATGAGGAGTGGACCATTGTATATTTTCAAGTTGGGAGGAGGTTAGGGATATAGTGTAAGTCTCTAAGGAATTTGGGAGCCAACTTTCCAGGACCTTGAGGGGGCTAGCTATGGTTGGGAAAAGGTCGGTTATTACCGTCTAATAAAACCTTAGTCATGAGACCCTTCAGATGTAGATCGGTGGGCCATATGCTTGGGGGGTGATTGCCAACATATATCTTGGGGGTTTAGAGGTAAAGGAAATTTCTAAAGGAATTTTTATATGTTGAAGTAGACTTAGAGGCTCCTGGGAGTTGGGAGGAGAGAGTTGGGCTGGGATTGCCCTTTTCCCTGAGCAAATTGTCAACATCGAGAGACAGTTGTGTCCCTAGAGGAATGCCACTCTGCCTGTTTCAAGGACTTGTCCATGGGCTCTAGGAAGTAAGGAAATTTAATAATTTCTCTTCTGCCTTTGTTTCCCACATCACTCAAGGGTCAGGAGGGTGAGGAACCTGTGCAGGGAGGAGTCTGGGGTCATCTGGAAGACATCCCCACAGTGACTGTGCTGTAGCTGGGGCAGAAACGGGAGCGCGGGGGCCTTGGGTTAGAAAGCCAACCCTTCCCTTGCCATCCAGTGTGCGGAGCTACTCATCTCGTACCTCATGTTCCCCTGTGTGGGATTAAAATGCATCGTAGGATTGTTGTGAGGACTTGAGGACAAGCCATGTGGAATGTTTAGCTCTTTATCTGGAACACCGTAAAGAATCAATAAACCCTACTCTTGTCATTGCTTTTGGGAGCAAATGCCTGTACTTTTCTTTCCACTGGAGTTGAGACCACGTCTTCCCAAGAGATCCTCCCCACCCCCTCCCCACCCCTCCCCACCCCCACCACTCCCACCCTCTTCCTGGCCTGCCTCTTCAGAGGCAAAGCTGAATTAAGACCCTTGTGTCTCAGTGACATCATTCTGGAGACCGTCCTCCCACCCCTGCTCCTAGACAGCAGTTAGCTGAGGGGGGGCGGGGGGAGGGGATCCCATATTTTCCTTTTGTTCCCAGCGTGCGTTCTTGGAGTGCAGTTCAAAGCCTGTACTCTTATAATCATAATAATACCTCGTCTTAATGCAACCACTATGCTCTGAGGAGTTCAAAGGGTTTTTGTGAGACCTGTTTCCTGGGCCTTGTGATCTTGAGGGAACTGCTTCCCCACATCCCTGAGGAAAACAAAGGCCCGCTTTCCTAGAGCTAGATGTGACCTCTGTGGGCCTTTGCCATGGGCGAGGCCAGGGCTTAAGCAATTCACAGATGACTTCCTTTCATCCTCAGCAACATCCTGGGAGCTGGCGGCTTATTCTTGCTTCTCAGATGAGGAAACTGAGGCCAAGAATCGTGGCCATGTGAGAAGGTCATTCGGTGCGCGAGCAGCCAAGTTAGGGGGGAAAACCAGGCCTCCTGGTCTCTGAACCCAGGTCTTGGCTGCTGGGCAGTGCTCGGGGGAGGAGTGGAAATCCTCTCATCCCAGTTAAGGGACCTCAATCTCTCTTTAAAAGAACATTCCTGATGGAGCTGAGGGAGGCCGCGGGGGCTTGGGAACATTCTTTTGACTGAAGCTGGGAATACAGAAGCCCAGAGGTCGAGAAGGTTGCTCAGGTAAAGGGGCTGCTACTTCGCACCAGCAGTGGGGCCCAGACCCACGGCCCAGCCTCCGGCCCAGGGCCCCGCTCGTCCTGCCTGTGCCCTGGTGTCTCCCAGGGAAGCACCGGGGACCCTCAGCGCCTTCATCCTCTCTCCCCTCCAGGCCTTTTAAACCTGGAGAAGCTGCTCCGGCAATTCCTTATCTCCAAGGACACCCTCTCAGTCCGGATGCTGGATGACACCCGGGACCCCACCCCGCTCCTCAAGGAGATCCGGGACGACAAGACCGCCACCATCATCATCCACGCCAACGCCTCCATGTCCCACACCATCCTCCTGAAGGTGGGAGCCGGCGGCAGGCGCAGCGCGGTGGGCGGGGAGCCTCCTTATCCCTCCCCTCTCCCCGCTCCCCCTGAGCTGGCACACTGCTCCCTCCTTGCCTCAGGCGGCACCCAAAAGGAAAGGCAAGATGCGGCTGATGTTGGAGAAGCATTAACTCCCTGTGCAGCGAACAGCCCCCAGCCAGAACCCTCCCTACCAGGATCTGTGCGGTCTCAGGAGGGGCCACGGCACTTGGGGGGCTTGAGGCCGAGGCTCTGTGCCGAGGAGTATAGAAGTATTTCCAGGTGTGGACAGCCGGGGCAGTCTGGTCAGCGTGTACAGCCGTGCGTCAGCCCTCTGGGTCCTCCCTGTACAGCGTACTGGTTTCCCAAGCGCTGCTGTGGGGCTTCCCAGCCTAATCCTCTCAGTGCGTAAGTGGGGCTCGTACCCCATCTTCCCTGGACAGGTGAAGAGACTGGGACTCTGGGCGATGAATGGCAGGAGCAGAGCTGGGCGGGTACCTGCGGTCTCTGAGAGCCGGTCACCAGCTTCGTCTACCGCAAATACAGGGGCAGGGTGGCAGGCCCCAGATCGGAAAGTCAGGGGTGGCGGGGCAGGGGGTAGGAGGGGTCCGTGCTGGAGAAACATCGAGGAACCAGCTGGGCAGCCTCAGAGTCCTGGCCTGGTGGCTTGGCTGGACATGCGATTCCAGATAGAGGGAGCCTGCTTGCAGGCTGCTCCATAGCTCTCACAGCCCCTCCAGGCACACTGGCTTCTTCTAATGCCGTCCTAATTGCACATTTAAACGCAACCTGCCATCTTCCACTGGGGGAGCAAGGCTTCTCCCTAACCTCTGCCAAGCCGTGGGGAGCCCAGCAGACGCTCAGATGATTGTCTCTGCCTCCCCCTCGCCCCTCCCCCCTCCACACCGCCCCTCCCCAGCTAGTTTTTGTCTCGGAGTTAATAAGAGATTTGAATGAGTTCTCTGAGTACTGAGGGCTGTCCCTTCAGCCCGTTGCTATAGTAATTCTCCGCAGCTCCAAACCCACGTCTGTCTGGGTGCATGTACGCAACTCAACACACACACTCAAATGGAAATGTTCTCTTTTTCTCTCGTCTTGATTCAGGGCCTCAAAGAGATCAACCCCCCGGGGAAGATGAGGGACAGAGAGGGAGATAATGGTCCCCCCCCAGCGCCCCTTGTAGAGGCCAGACAGAATGCGCGGTGCCCCCTGTAGGAGCCAGAGCCTTCCTGAGCTACCCCCACGTGGAAGCATTTTGGGGACAGCCCTTACAATAATAATGTTAACCTCAGGAATAGTTCATGGCTCCCAGCTTATGTGGTTGGGCTCTTTTTGAAAAAATAATACGTCTGTTGTTGAAATTTTGGAAAGCACAGAAAAGTACATAGAAGAAAATAAGAATTATTTTAGCTTTTCCTTTCTTTCTTATAAGCCTCTACTTTGGTATAGGATAGGATAGGATCTTACAGGTACACATGGAAAAGAAGAACATTCCATCACCCAGAGACAGCCACTGTGAAATTTTGATGTCTCTCTTTTCTGCCTTTATAGACACATTTGTTTCTTTTCAAAATTATTATCACTCTGCACATACTCTTCTGTAACCTGCTTTTTTTTTTCCACTTAATTATATGCCCTGCATTTTGCTTATGTCATTACATATTTGTCTACAAATACTTTAATGGCTACATCATTTCTTATCATATGGATATGCCATAATTTATTTAACCATCCCTTTATTGTTGGAGATAGAGGTTGTTTTCAATCTTTTGCTATAATAAACAATACAGGATGCACATCTTTGTACATAAATCTTTATGCACATTCATGAATATTTTTGTAGCATAAATTTCCAGAAGTGAAATTACTCAGTTAAAGAGATTCATGCTTTTAAGGATTTTGATATGGTTTGCCAGATTGCCTTTTCAAAAGGCCATAACAATTTATAGTCCCACCAGCAACGTATAGGTGTCTTATGGTACCCTTGCCAATAATGGGTATTTTCATTAACAACAGTTTTTTTGGTCTTTAATGGCTGAGTTTTTGAAGAAAATTCCCCGTCATGATAATTATTAGCAATTGCTTCTGCTGGGTGGACAGTAGCAGACTTTCCTGAGACCACCTATTGGCCTTGGCCTTTGTGACCTTGGCACCAAGCCCATCACTGACCGGCGAGACTTTGGAAGCCAGCTCCCTTTGTTCCCATCTGACTTCCTGGTGCCCCCAGCACACAGGCCCCACATCAGGCCCTGGACTCGGGCCGCGGGCTCGTCCTTGCCAGGTTAACAGCATAGCCTTGGGAGCGCCCCAGGGAGGCTGGACTCAGTGTGGGAAGCTGTGTGAGCAGAGAGCACACGGAGCTTCCGGGAGACCCACCGCGCCCATGTGAGCCTGGCCCCAGAGCTTGGCAGCTCTCTGCTGTCTCTTGATTTCAGAAGGATTTGCAGAGTAATCCCCTACTTTATTGAGCAGCTGTTCCGGCAACAAACTGCGTGTTTACCCAGAATTCAGGTCTTAAAAACCAAGGATCTCTTGTCTTTTATCTTTGGGCAGCAGATTTCACAAATGGGTTCTAACCATCTGACGGTGCCCCCTCCCCACCCCATGCCCCAGCCCCTCCCTGTCGCCAGGTTAACCGGGATTCCCACCTGTCTAGGCAGTGCTGACAGGCACTGGCACTTTTCTATGGACAGTGTTGAGTGGGAGGGAATGGGAAGGGCTGGGCAGGAGGCCATTATCAGCCTCTTGGAAGTGGAGGGGGAAATGTAGTTTTGGAGGAAGAAGGGAGGCCTCGAGCCCCCCGTGACCCTTGTATCCTCTTGCCCCAGGCCTAGAGCCCTACTGTACCTCAGTTTCTGTCAGAATGGTGGCAATAGAAGGACCCAGACTGCCCTTCAAGGAACCTCTGAGGGTTCCTGTGAGGATGCTCACAAAGTTACTGGAGCTCCTTGAGAGGTCAACACTTTGTAAGAGGAAAACGTCATCATCCCTGGCCTTGTCTTCCCCTCATGCACCTCAGCGGGCAGGACAAAAGTGGTTTCGCAGTGGCCCTGGGGCTGCAGCATACATGATGAAAATCTTCCCGTCAGAAGGCATGAGGGTCCCGGGGAGAGCTGGGCTCATTATTTACCTGATCTACTTGTGGGTGTCTATAGCACTTGTCACGCTCAAAGTCGGGCACACTGACGGGAGGTTGGGAAGGGGTGTCTGTGGCGGCTGCAAAGATAGGACAAAAGGGAGGCTGTTCTGATGTCGCGGCCTCCCAGCTGTGGCACGATGACACGCGGGTGTGCTGTGATCAAGGGTGAGGCATGTCACCGGCAGCTTGTTCCTTACTACTAATAAAGGACCAAAGTTTGCAAATGATTCGCTTGTTTCCTACATTACTGCAGATTCAAAGACTCTAATGAGTCTTGCTCGCTTGCCTTTGACAAGGGTTGAATTAATTTGGGAATCGCCTGTAACCCGCAGACTCTCCTGTCTCTTCCTCGGTCCCTAACAGAGCTGTCGGGACTTCCATCAACACCACAGCCCTCTGGGGAGAGGATAGTTAGGTTAAAAGGACTGAAATTAGGCTGCCTGGCTTTAATTTCATCTTTCCCCACTTAGGAGACATGTGATCTTTGCAAGTTACAAAGCCTTTTGGTGTTTCGAGATTCTTCCGCAGTCCGATGAGAGGTGGAGGAGGAGTGATAGGCCTACCTCGTCGACTTAGCCCAAGTGAGACGCTCTCTAGCGCCTGGCCCATGCTAAACCGTGGGTACATGGTAGCCACGGTTACTGCTAAGAGTTTGGCAGATAATTATTTTTGTCTGTTTTATTATTTGCTTCATTTCCCTGAAAGTCATTTTGGTTTCCATAATATCTGGTTGTATCCCTGGGAATGTGTTGGGCATGAGAATATCAGCTTCTACGAATGTCACTGCAGAGGTGGAAAGCAGGGGTGGTGGTGGAGACACCTGACTCTAGAGGCCAGTGTTTCTGTTCTTCATTCTCCCAAAGTCAAGGGCAACTTAAGAACCGAAGGGTAGTGGGTCAGACAAATGGCGGATGCTTGGAACCCTCACTGCTCACTCACTCCCAGTGAGTTTTGTTTTCTGTCTAATCTCTGTCTCTTCCCTTTGCAGGCAGCTGAACTAGGGATGGTGTCGGCCTATTACACATACATCTTCACTAATCTGGTAAGACATTTTCACAGCTCGCCCCCTTGCCATAGAGTATCAGTAACTAGGATCAGTAGGGTATGATGGAATGAAGCTTGGGACAGGGAGGAAATCGAAGCAGAGGAGCAGAAGTCAACCAGAGAGGCAGGACATTCTAGGAACATGGAAGTCCAGGAGCGCCTGGGCTTCCCATCTGAACAACTCTTGGCCTTGGGAGGACGAAAATTTGGGGAATCTAATGCCTCCATCCAAATGCCGCCGGCTACCTAGCACTGATTGGGGTAAGACGCAGATGTCGTAGAGTTGCTGTCATTTTGAAAGGCATCGTTTAATCTCCATGGAAGCATTTTGAAGCTGTAACATACTAAGAAATGGGCACGGTCGTTGTGAAGGATACACACTCAGAGAATAGAGGGAACCTTGGGGAACTGGTTTAAAAAAAAAATGTTATGGCTTTTTACTTGAAATGATTGTAGATTCACAGGAGTTGCGAAGATAGTAGAGAGTGGTACCAGGTGCCTTCAACCGCATTTCCTCCAGTAGTTACATCTTATGTAATGGTCATACGGTATCAAAACCAGAATATCAAAACACCGGATCTGTCCATCCCGTGTAGATGTGTGTCAATCCCCTTGGAACCAGGACAACACCATCTCGTCACCACAGAGATCTCCCTCGTGCCACCATTTTGTGGTCTCACCCGTGGCCCTCCCTGCCACCATCCTGAACCCTTAACCACCACTCATCCGTTCTCCGTTTTGACACTCTTGTCCTTTCGAGAATGTTATATAAATGGACGCATGCAGTATCTGACCTTTGTCACACGGTGTAATGCCCTTGAGACCACCCGAGTTGTTGCCGGAATCAGTAATTTGTTCCTTTTTGTGGCTGAGTCATTATTTCTTGGTGTAGATGTACCACAGTTTGCTTAACCATCCATCTTTTAAGAGACATTTTGGTTGTTTCCTGGGTTTGGCTGTCAGAAACAATCTTCTGGAGAAGGTTTATTTCATAAATGCATGAGACGTCAACATCACTTAAGGCAGGGCCCCCCCCATGCTGACATGCTTCTGAGCACCTCTTATGTAACAGGGATGGGACCAGGCATTAGGGATTAAAAGGGGAATAAGAAACAAAGGCTGCCTTGGAAAGACTCAAAATACTTGTTGTAGTGCAAAGTGGCAAATTCTACTAGACGTGTGTACAGAATATTCTAGATTCTGGAGCAGTCAGGAAAGGCTTCACCAAAGAAGGAGTCTTTAGGTTATGCCCTCATTGGGGGGAGGGGGGGAGGGTTTTTTCCTAGATAAAGAAGGGAAGAGCATTCTGGGTTAAGTAACAGCATATCCACATACTTGGTGGTTTGAAAGGACATCATGGCTTGTCCAGGAAACAGGGAGTCATTTTGGGCATAACGATCACTCTGGAGATGGCCCTACGCCAATTAATGACCATTCACTTATCTATTTACACCCCACCCTTGCAAGTTACCTCTGTAGAGGACTTAAGGCAGATGTCCATTAGTTTTAAGATCCTTGCTAAGTTAGGAAGCAGAATACAACCTCTGCAGATTTGACTCTTAAATCTTAGAAATGTTCCTGAGAAATTACGACTTTCTTGGTCAGGATGTGTGATAGGGCGACCGAGATGGTGCAGTTCCCTCCCTGGATGGTGGGACCAGGTCTCCTGAAATGGCCTGCCAGGGCGAGGAGAGTCCTGTCCAAAGAGATGGCTGGGACCCTGTGATCCTTGTTCATTTCCCGGTGTAGGTTTTTATGAATGGCCCTTTCTTTCTTTCTTTCTTTCTTTCTTTCTTTCTTTTTTTAAGATTTTATTTATTTATTTGACAGAGATCACAAGTAGGCAGAGAGGCAGGCAGAGAGAGGGGAAAGCTGGCTCCCCGCTGAGCAGAGAGCCTGATTCGGGGCTCGATCCCAGGACCCCGGGATTATGACCTGAGCTGAAGGCAGAGACTTTAACCCACTGAGCCACCCAGGTGCCCCGAACGGCCCTTTCTCGGGGTTGCTTTGGAATCGTTCACCCTGAGGATGCTGAGGCCTCGGCTCTGTGTGGAGACATCTTGGAGGAATGGAGTGTAGCTTCTTTTCTGGTGTAGGGACGCCCCCTGATGAAGTCTTAGAATATAAGGGAGGTTCATGGGGGTGGGGTCCGGAGCTGACAACCAAGAAAGAATTCTTGAGACATCTTTGGTGCAAAATGGTGGTTTATTAAAGCACGGGGACAGGACCTATGGGCAGAAAGAGCTGCTGCCCAGGTTACCTATGATGGTGTTGGGGGAGATAAGGAAAAAGGGAGGTTTCACTACAACTTTCATATGCTAAAGAAGACCTACAGGATACCAGATACCAGAGGTCTTGCCATTGTCAAGGTCCTTTTCCCCTTTTTAGCAAGGTTGTTTTTTGTTTTTTTTTTTAAGATTTTATGTATTTATTTGACAGAGATCACAAGTAGGCAGAGAGGCAGGCAGAGAGAGAGAGGGAAGCAGGCTCCCTGCAGAGCAGAGAGCCCAATCAGGGGCCTGATCCCAGAACCCCAGGATCACGACCTGAGCTGAAGGCAGAGGCTTTAACCCACTGAGCCACCCAGGTGCCCCCTTAACAAGTTATTAACATTAGGATATTTGGGAGGTTCCTAAAGAATGTCAAATTTGTCCCACCAGGAGTGGGGGTGGGGGAAGGTTGCAGGGTATCGGTTTCTGCTTTGTCCTCAGCCAGCGTCCTGTTCCCTCATCACCCCCACAACAGGCTTGCCAGAGACCCATTCAGCATTCCCTCCTTCTCAAGGCCACCACCGCCACAAATCCACCGGCTCCATTGCTGGAATTTTCACTTGAATTCTAGCGTACATTTAGAAGACCACACAGATCATCTGTGTGCAGCCCAGGGGACATTTTCCAAGGGAGCACACCTGTGTAAGCAGCACCCAGATCCCAAAATAGAACCCAACCAGCCCCCTAGAAGTCCCCCTCCCGCACCCTCCCTGCCACTACCCCGCAAAATGGAAAACAGAAGGAATTTCTTTGTTTGCTTATTTATTTATTTATTTATTTTTCTATCCCCCGTGCTGCTGCTGCCATAAATCAGAGCATTAACATGTAAAAAGGGAGAAAAGGATTAGAGGAGTCCCAGAGCCCCGCAGGAGCATTTGCTTAAAGTGAGATGTCTGGGGGAGCCCAGGCAAGTTGATAGGAGCAGGGAAAGGAGATTCAAGTACAGTTGGGCTCCATCTGGGGGCTCCGCCCTGGGATGCCGAGGGGAGCAGAGGGGAGAGGCAGGCCAGGGACGCCGCACACACGTTAGGCAGCCCGGGGAAGCCGAGGACAAAGCTGAGCCTCAGGGAGGCATGGAATTTCAACTCCCAGGACAGTCCCTAGAATAAGCTGGAGATGCTTGGCTTGGAGATTTTGAAGAAAGCACTCCCCCCCTTCTCAGGACCGATAATAACGCGTGTGATGATTTATCTAGTGGGAAAAAGCACAGGCCTATGAAGTCGAGAGACCCAGGTCAACGCCCCATTCTGCCTTACAGGTTGTGTGGCTTTGGGGAAGTCTCACTGACTCTCTGAGCCCATTTTCTCATTTGGAAAACGGGGATCCTAAAATCTTACAACGTCGTTGTAAGGATAGGTAAAAACACATCATAAATTGAAAAGTACTATATGGGTTTCTAAGGCGTTTTTTTTTGTTTTGTTTTGTTTTTTTTAATAACACGGTGATACGTTCGGGTTTCAAAGAGCTTTCTCCTTTTCTGGGGCACGGAAATGAACAAGCTGAGCTCTGGGAACATGCCTCGGTCAGAGAGTTCTTTGAACCTAGAATTACCAGGACTCACAGAGTTTGTAAGTTTGCGAGAAGTCAAAACAGTCACTGTATGAATGCTGATGGTTGAGTAACGCTCAGGAAAATAGAAGCAGGGCCACTGCAAAAATCAGTCAGTGGGAGGATATTCTGGAAGCCTCTTGTTAGTGCTTTGAGTTTCTGGAAAGGACAGGCCCCTATTAAGAGGAAAGAAACGACTTTTTAAATCCATTCTTCCTGCCCAATTGCCCTTGAAGTCTGGGAACAGAGAGGGAGGGGCCTTGCACGGAGGGAGTACTCCGGGCTTCTCCCGTTCTTGTCCCACCTACCGCCACATACAGATGCCACCCAGATGTTAATATTTCTTTATTTCTTCTGTGCATTCCTCAGGGGTAGCCATCACGGCCCAGGTCTCTGATTTCTGCCACGGTGATGCAGCGGGTGCTCAGATTAGCTTTTTGAAAGCTTCCACATGAGCTGGAAAGGCATGGGCCTTTGTATTTAGTAGACGTGATTCAGAACTCTGCTTTGACTAGCTACGGGCTGTGTGATCCCGTGCGAATAACTTAACCTCTCTGAACCTCAGAGACCTCGTCTGTAAGTGGACACTATTAACACGTGCCTCAGGAGATGGTATCCATGCAGCACCTGGCTCATAATACAAGCGTAGTAAAGAGGAGATATTATTTATGAAGTCCTATTTATGCTTCCCATGTGCTAAAAAGAACAAGAGATATTAATTTTTCTGTGCAGCCGCTAATGGCCTGTAAAAGTGACTCTCACAATGCCATCCGACTGATTTGCCAAGAATGACTCAAACTTAGCAGTTTAGGAGTTACGCATGACTGAGCTGACCAGAGTAGGGTTCGTGTGTGTCCGTTCTCATTGTTCATTCCCATCCAGGCATTAAGAAGGCGGATTGATACCTCTGTTTTTAGTTTTTTGAGGAACTGCCGTAATGTTTTCCAGAGGGGCTGCATCCATTATGTTCCCACCAGCAGTGCACGAGGGTTCAGATTTCTCCACGTCTTCCCCGACACTTGCGATTTCTTGTCTTTTTGATTTTAGCCTTTCTGACAGGTGTGACGTGGTACCTCATTGTGGTTTGGGTTTGCATTGCCTTGGCGATGAGTGATGCCGAACACCTTACCATGCGACTGCTGACTGTCTTAAGTACCATTTGGTCCAGTAATTCCATTTCTAGAATTATCAGAAATTACCCAAAGAAATCAAAAACGCTAATTCAAAAATATATATGCATGCTCTATGTTTGTAGCAGTATTACATACACTAGCCAAGATATGGAAGCAGCCCAAGTGTCCATCAATAGATGAGTGGGCAAAGAAGACATGGTGTGTGTGTGTGGACGTGTGTAATGGCATATTACTTGGCATAGAAAAGAATGAGATCTTACCATTTGCGACAACATGGGTCATGGATGGACCTAGATGGTATCATGCTGAGTGAAATAAGTCAGACAGAGACAAATACTATATGATTCTATTTGCATGTGGAACCTAAAAAACAAAACAAGGGACGCCTGGGTGGCTCAGTGGGTTAAGCCTCTGCTTTCGGCTCAGGTCATGATCCCAGGGTCCTGGGATCGAGCCCCGCGTTGGGCTCTCTGCTCCGTGGAGAGCCTGCTTCCTCCTCTCTCTTCCTGCCTGCCTCTCTTGCCTACTTGTAATCTCTGTCTGTCAAATAAATAAATAAAATCTTAAAAAAAAATAAAAAAAATAAAAAACAAAACAAATGAACAACAACAATGACAAAAAAAAAAAAGAGACTCAAACATAGAGAAGGAACAGGTGGGCACCAGAGAGGGGGCCACTGGGGTATGGGTGAAATGTATGAAGGGGATTAAGATGTTACAAACTTCCAGTTGTGAAAAAAATAAGTTACACGGATAAAAAGTACGGCATAGGCAATGTAGTCAATAATGGTATAATAACTTTGTATGGTGACAGATGGTGACTGCACTTGCCGTGGTGAGCATTTCATAATATATCTTATTGTCGAATCACTATGCCATACATCTGAAACTAATATAATTTTATATGTCAATTACATTTCCATGAAAATTTGTTTTTAATTTATTTTCATTTGAAAAAGAAGGCCAGTTGATTTAGGGCATCCGTAATAAATAAATCTAATTGACTGCTCGAAAGTTTAATCAGTTAATTACCCATTACAAGAGTTGGGAGAAAAATCTCCATCATGAGTCAAACTTCTAAACCTTCAATTCAGTTGACCCTCTAGATGAGCCGTTTTTCTCTCTGTCAGAGTGGGGCCAGCAGGAGAGTGAGGATGCCCACCCTGAGCTTTGGGGGGTCAAGGGTAACTGACGTGGAAGAGGAAGGGAGCCAAAGTTAGCTGAGTGAACAGATGTTTAGCATTTTTTTATACATCTATTTTTTTTAAAGATTTTATTTATTCACTTGACACACAGAGAGAGGTCACAAGTAGGCAGAGAGAGAGGGGGAAGCAGGCTCCCTGCTGAGCAGAGAGCTGACGTGGGACTCGATCCCAGGACCCTGGGATCATGACCCGAGCCGAAGGCAGAGGCTCAACCCAATGAGCCAGCCAGACTCCCTATACATCTATTTTGAAATGGGATTTGGGGTGATTTGTACTGGTTTCAGAGGTTCAGTGGGCAAAACAGCTTCTTGCTCTGCTTCTGGTTTTGCTGGGTCAGGACTCAGTCCCAGCAGAGTGAGTCTCTGATCAACAGGTGGGAAGGGGCCTCTGAAGGTACCGGGCTAAGGTGGGAGCTCAGGACAGGGGATTAGTGACCTTAGGAACAACTTTAATGGTAAAGAGCGAGCCACGATGTGCATTCGGTCAGCCATCCGGATAGGAACCCAGAGGGAAGCAAGACGTGGCAAGTGCACCAAGGTGAGGGTCAAGAGTCCAGGCCCAAACAGGGGGCAGAGCAAGGCAAACGAGAAAATGACGCTTGAGAGTCCCCCAAAGACACAGATGCATGAGCAATCTGAGAACTGTTTCCTGCCTTTATCCAGATTTCTTTCTTTCTTCATTTTCCGAAAGTTCTCAGTGGGGTGAAGCATATGTAGCATTCGATTTGCCATTTTAACTCTTTGTAAGTGTACGGTTCAGTGGCATTAACTGCATTCATCCCTATTTCTATAACTTTTTCATCACCCTAAACAGAAACCCTGCGTCCATGGAGCAGTAACTTCCCATCCCCCTCCTTCTGGCCCCCCCGGTAACCTCCTATCGGCTTTCTGTCCCTACGCATTTGCCTCACCTTGGGCGTTTCATGGAAGTGGAATCAGACACCATTTGTCCTTTTGTATCTGGCTTATTTCACTTAGCGTCCTGTTTTCCAGGTTCATCCATGTGATAACAAGAAGCAGAACTCAATTCTTTTTTTTTTTAATGTGGTAAAATATATATAACGTAAAACTGACCATTTTAACCATTTTTAAGCACACCAGTTAGTCATAATAAGTAATAAGTTCTGCAGCCGTTACCACCACCCATTTCCAGAACTCTTTTCAGTTTCCTGAGCTAAAACCTCACAGCTGTTAAACAGTAACTCCCCGTCTCTTCTTCCCAACCGCTGGCCATCATCTGTCACTATCAGTGTGCCTATTCTGAGTACCTCTCAGCAGAATTATGCAAAATTTGTCCTTTTGTGTATGGCTTATTTCACTTGGCATAAAGTCTTCAAGGTTCATTCATGTGTTAGCATTTCCTTCCTTTTTAAGACTGAGTAACATTCTACTATAATGCGTTTCCATTCATTCATCAGGAGACACTTTGGTTCCACATTTTTGGCTATTATAGATAATCCTGCTATGAATGTGAGTCTAGAAATACCTGTTTGAGTCCCTGCTTTCAGTCCTTTGGGGCATATACCTAGGAATGCAGATTCTGGATCATATGGTAATTCTGTGCTTAATTTTTGAGCAACCGCCCTACCGTTTTCCAGAGCGGCTACACCATTTTGCATTCCCGCCAGCAATGCGTGAGAGTTCCGGTTCCTCCCTATCTTCACCAATACTTGTTTTTATTTTTTCTTTCTTTCTTCTTTTTTTTTTTTTTTAAGAGATCACAAATAGGCAGAGAGGCAGGCAGAGAGAGAGAGGAGGAAGCAGGCTCCCTGCTGAGCAGAGAGCCCAATGCGGGGCTCGATCCCAGGACCCTGGGATCATGACCAGAGCCGAACGCAGAGGCTTTAACCCACTGAGCCACCCAGGCGCCCTATTTTTTATTTTTTAATAATCGCCGTCCATCACACACCATGGGTGTGATGTGGTCAGATGTGTTTCTCATTTCTGTTTGGAGTTTGCAAATTGAAAGAGGCAGGACCCCATGGCTGAACTTGAAAGTCAAGTTGATGAAGAAGCTTTGTAGTGAAAGAAAGTAGCCAGCGTGTAACAACCCAGTTAGACCTGGTGAAAACCCCCAGGTCAGGAGCTTCCTAGCCGTGCAGCCCTGAAACTCTTGGGGGACTCGGTTTCTTCGTGTGTAAAATGGAAATCATAATATCCATTTCAAAAATTTTTTGGTAAAATTAAAAATTAGCTATTGAGAAACAAGATGGGATCGGGAGGGAGACAAACCATAAGAGACTCTTAATCTCACAAAACAAACTGAGGGTTGCCGTGGGGAGGGGGTTTGGGAAAGGGGGGTGGGATAATGGACATTGGGGAGGGTATGTGCTATGGTTAGTGCTGTGAAGTGTGTAAACCTGGTGATTCACAGACCTGTACCCCTGGGGCTAATAATACATTATATGTTAATTTTTTAAAATGAATTAATTAAAAAAATTTTTTTAAAAAGAAAAAAAATTAGCTTTTGATAACACTTTTGATCTGGTAGGTAATGACAACTGCCATAATAGATAAACCCTCAATTATCATGGCTTTACACAGTGGAAGTATATTTCTCATTCAACTCGCGTCCCAAAAGGGTATTCCCAATCAGTAGGCAGCCTTCCATTATGTCACGTGGAGGCCTAGGTTTCTTCTTCTTCTGGGTTATAAATAGGTCCTCTTAGAGGCCAGGAATGGGAGAAAACCATGGGTCAGACACAGGAGGATGTTATGGCCCAGGCCTGGGAGCAGCATGTAGTATTTCTCTCCCCTCACGACTCCATTGTCTAGCCCTCGGTCACAAGTCTGCCCCTCCCTGGAAGGAGGGGTGGAAAATACAGTCTACTGTGTACCCAGGCAGAAAAGAAAATGGGCTTGGTGATCAGTTAGCAATACCGCCACGTTATTAAATTATTAATCATTGTCACGCATCTCTCTCATGTGTGCCGGGAAAGCAATTAGCGTGCTAAGCCCTGGCAAGTCTGTTTAGAGGTCAACTGATCCTGTCTGTGGAAGTCTGATTAGCACCTCGATGTAAGGGTATCAGCTCTCTAATACATGGAAGGGTCTGCCCCTCTGTGGGGCAGGCCCGAGACGGTTATAGATTCTCTGAGCGTGTTCCGTGCCTGAGTGTTGGAAGGAGTCTCTGTCCTCCACTTGGCCTCAGGCTTTGGTGGGGGAACTGCTGTTCTACAAGACTGATGGAAGTTTGGATAGAGGATACGAGGAATTAAGGGCCTTTGGGCAAAGCCCAGTTGGCCTCTGAGACAGCAGAGATGCCATCCGAAGAGAGGGGGTGAAGGAGGAGACACAGTTAGAGCTAATAAATCTGGAGGGATTAGCCAGCTACTAATGAACCCAGGGAGATTTGCAATCACTGGCTAATAGAAAAGATAAAATCACCCTAATCTATTGTCAGAGAGTACAGATGGGCCCTGTGTCAAAGGCAGGAGCTACCGCTTTGGTGGGGAGATGCGTCGAGATTTAAGGTTAAGGATCAAAAGTGGTGAAATGTCAACGGAAGGCAGGAAGTCATTGGGCCCTGGAAGCAGGAGGCTTGCCTCCTGGGCTGGCAGGTATTGCCGGTGGCACAGCCAGCTGGATGCTGGGACATCTCCTTCACTGTCATGCCCCAGGCAGGGCCCAGGACTTGGTGTTCTGGGAACCACCACTGTGCCAGAGGCCAGGCTGCCATTTGTGGGGTGTGGAGAGAGGCAGCGGGCCCCGCAGAGGTTTTCCTTTGGGGAGTCTAGAGAGAGGGGCCCAGGTGCTGGCTGTGCCATGATGGAAGGCATGGGGAAGGGTTACAGCAGCAGGAGGCCTCATCTTCTAGGGGGCAGGCAGTGAAGAAGCTGCGGCTTCTAGCTCCAGACAGGGGCCCCTTAACTGCTTCCTTCTGTCGCACTGGTCTAGGCAAACCAATGCCCCTTGCTGAGCTTCATTTCATCATCTGTAAAATGGGTTGTGTCAGGTGACCTCTCAGGGTCTTTTCAGCCCTCGACTGGCTTTATCCTATACCCTGTTGGGGGCATTTCATTTCACAGCACTGTCGGATTGAGAATGTTTCTTGGAGATGGGGCCTGGGGACAGCCATGAAATTGGAGGGCCTGCATGGACCATGGGGGCGGTTTCTGTTCAGCTGATAGCTCCTTGGACCCCCAAAGAGTAGCCGGGTCCCAGTGAGTCCTGCAGGATGTAACCCTTCTCTGCCCTGTCTCTGTCTCATTTGGGCAGAATGAATCTACACAGCCAATTTTTCTCCTGTGGGTTCATTTTATTGTCAAGCAGACCAAGCCTATGTTTATTTTTCTAAAGGTCTATCAGAGAGATTAGCCATAAGTAATTGAAATTGCTAAAATTATTACAGAAAGGGGAATCGGGGCAGACGGGGAGGAGAGACCAGAGGAAGGGAGCATGCTCACCATCTGTCCCTTCTGTTCCTTGCTTTGGTGAGCCAGACTTAGTCATCTCTCGGGTCTTATTTAATGTCACTACCTCAAGCCATCTCCTCCGACACCACACTAGGCTGGGTCCTCTGTGACACTGTCCCACCACCCTGTGTGCTGTGTTCTGTAGCATTCATCTCAAGTGCGAATTCTTTCTTCTGTATCTGACCCCTCCACCAGACTTTGAACTTCATGAAAGCGAGACCAAGTCTGTCTTGTTGATCCCTGAACTCCAGGTGCCTACTGGCACATAGTAGGTGCTCAATAAATACTTACTGAGTCAATGAAGGGAGCAGTTTCTAACAGCGTAGCATTGTTGGACCAGGAGGGCTGGCCAGGTGAGATGGCTTATCTCCTTGCATCCAGAAGGAAGTCAGTGCATCCCCACGAAGCCCATGAGCACAGAGGTCTGCAGCTCAGCCTGGGAGGGTTGGGCTCAGTGTCCCCTTTGCTGAGATGCCTCCACACTTTCATAGCCATAGGGTCACTACTCAGTCTGGTGCGATGACCTTCTTCCATTCTGGGCTGGACAGACTTGAAAGTAAGAGCAGGCAGGATGCTCAAGGGCTCTTTAGTTCAGGACCCAAGAGACAGGATTCCAGGGAGTTCTGATGAGTGGGGTAGTATCAAGACCTGAGCCCCAAGGTGGGCACCAAGAATGAGCACTGAAGTAGGAAGAGGCTGAAGAGTATAAAGGTAATCCAGCTGATCGTGCTGTGTGCACTGTGTCACCTGGGGCTGCTTTCTGTCCTGGCCACACCATGGCCAGGCCAGCTTTGGGCAAGTGGCCTCTTCAGGCCAGCACCTGAGCCCTGGAGCTGGAACACGATGGTCTTTGGGATCAAACCTCTCCTTCAGGTTTTCAAGGTGGTTATGAAATTATCTGGTCCTGTCTGCCATCCCCACGGTTTGGCATATGAGCTTGGGTAGGACAGAAAGGATGGAAGTATGGTTTAAGACCCTGATCTGAGCCAGGGTCTCAGATCAGAGAGGACGTGAGTTTGAAGCCCGGCCCCACCGTTACTCACCGGTTGGAATCTCAGTCTTTCCTTTTGTAAAATGGGAATATCAGTTCCTATAACATTATTTTGTGACGGAGGGTTCCTCATCCTCAGTGGGCCTGCCCACTTCCCTGTTGGGGATTTCCATCCTTAGAGCTCAGTTTCCTGACTTCCTGCCTCTAGTTTTCTAAAACTCTAAAGTTAGTATCAGAAACATTTCCAAATTGGCCTCTCACCTGGTTAGAACTACAGTTCCCATGGTGCTCGAGCCCCTCCCAAAGCTTGCAGTCTTTTCTGAGAGCACACACCACACGTGTCCACACACGTGCATAGACATGTACTCCCGTTGCTGTGTGTGTGTGCGCGCGCGCACACACACACACACACACACACAGAGCTAGCCCACGGCTACAATGCAGCCCCAGACAACTTTCTGGTGCCAGAGCAATTGATTCTAAAGTGTGGTTCATTGTAAAATTATTAAGTCTATCTACGTTCTTCACCTTTATTGAGCCTTTTAGGAAAACGAGTCTGCATAATACCGTACACTTTGGTGAATAAATATTTTTTAGTGTAATGAGGAAAAGAGTTGTGGAGTGAGTGAAAGCTCCGTCTGGGCCTCCAACACCTTCCCCTCCCCCCCCACCAGATGCAAACCCTATGAGGTAGCAGGTCTGGCAGGAACAGAGCTCTCCAGGCGCCCCACACAGGTAAACCATCATCTAAAGGACAAGCTCTCCATCCAAATTTGTGCTCTCTGGCTGCCAACCCTCCTGGGTGTGTTCTCCAAGCTAGCTCACTGGTAGGGAGGGGGTGTATTCAGAAGGAGAAATGGCAGGGAGAATTAGAAGGAGATTCAGGAAGTATTGACTAAAGAATTATTCTTTACGTTTGCAATTGGGAAAACTGTGGCTGGCTGCTAGAAGCCCCTTGGCCCAAGTTATAGGATTATAAAGTGCTTAGCCAGCCGTGATTTAGTGACTTACCTCCGCAAAATGCTAAAGTCAACCATACGTATGCAGCAAAGATTTATGAAGTGCCTACTGTGTGCTGGGGGAATGCCAGCAGCAGCGTGATGGGGCTGGGAGAGCTCTGGCTGTCAATGCGAGGTATGGAAGGCCAGAGAGGGGAGCATTTAGGACCTCTGTGGGAGCATGAGAAAGGTTCACAGACATGGCCTCCTTTAATCATTTATTGAAGGATGGTTAGAGATGAGAATGGGGGAGGGACACAGGGGCAGAGGTACAGGGTGGATCGGAGCTAGAGCACGGGAGCAGGGCTGGGGCTGGAGCAGGGGGGCGGGGGTATGGCGAGGGATGGAGCCAGAGCCACCAAACAAGGTGCAGGTCACAAGACCCCTGCAGAGCCGCTCGGCATTGGCAGGCCCAGGGTCTGTCCCGCTGACTGACCATGCGTGTAACTCTGAACAAGTCCTTTCTCCCCTGGCAATGACCTAGAGGGTCTCCAAAGACCTCTCAACCCTGAAGTGTTACTGACTCTGTGGACTGGACGAATATTTGATGAATGGCTGAGGGACTTCTCCAGGCCAGCATTTTCCACGTGGAGGAGGGGACTTGCCTCTCCGTGGCTTTTCTGTGTCCTCCAGTGCCCCCTGCAGTCCAGGTCCCCGAGGTGGGGCAGCACACCTGACTTGTGAGCCAGGTGGCTCTTTCACTTCCCCTTGCCCAGCAAGAGCTGTCCTCTCTCCCCGGCCCAGCCCACATCACCTGCTGGATAACAGGCCTCCCCGATCTCAAAATCCCGTTTGTGCCAATATGTTAATGGATGATGATAGCATTGATTTGGGGGACCCTTGAGAGGATCTAACTCAGTCTCATCGTTTTCCAGTTGTGGAGAATGACTGCGGAGGGTGCATGACTCGCCTGAGCTCTCAGAGCGAGCCAGGAGTGGAGATGGGTGGCCCCCTAGTTCGCCGGATGGGCACTAACCGAGTGTGCATGGTGTCAGGGACGCAGCGATGCATAAAGCCCCATCTTCCAGGAGGTCAGCCTAGAGGGGGAGATAAACCCAAGTAAATTATTGTAAGTCAGCAGGTGGAATGAAGGGATGATGAGGACATTCGCGGGGCATTATGGGGCCACCAAAGAAGAGCCACCTGGCCTAGCCAGACAGGCTCAGAGAAAGCTTCCTGGGGAAGGCTACATACACCCAAAGGGCTTTAAAGAATCTATGAGGCTTAGCCAGGTGGAGATGGGGGATGGGCAGGACAAGCTAAATGAGGGATATGCACGGTTTCATATCTTAGACAACATTTGTTTTTTAGCCGAGGCCTTAACCAAGGAGGTGGGCAATATGGAAACCTGTGAAGTTGGTGAGGAAGGTTATTTCGAGGTGGGGAGAACCTTTCAGAGCCTTCATGATTTCATGCACAGGCAGCCAACTTTCCTAACTGTGGAAGACAGGGCAAGAGGGAAGGTCAAGTCCCAAGTTGACCTGGGTGTACACCATGAGGCCCAGATGCCTGAGACACTTCGGGCTCCCTTGGACAGCTGTCAACAGTTGTCCCACTGCGAGGTGATGGCACCACTGATGGAGAGAGAGATGCGATGCCAGGACTGCCTGGGGGAAAGTGGGGAGATTTGGCCCGTCCTACCAGCCGGGTGGCCCTGATGTCCTCAGGAAGCAGCTGCTATAAGCATCCGATGGACACACTTTCTGCCAGTCCAGAGTCTACCCCATTCCTTATGGTGAAGCAGGCGCAGCTTGGCCTGGCAGAGTGGCCCCTTCTCTGCCATCCCCAGCTGGCAGGGCCTCCCAAGCCCTAGGGAAGGAATAATGCCTTCCTGGAGAAGGGAAGCTGCTGGCAGCTGTGGTGGCCATCGAGGGAGTGGGTGACAGTGGGCACATGTCCAGACCCAACTCAAAATGCCAGGTGGTGTAGATGAACTTCAGCTGGAGCTCCAGGGTACCCTGGACTGGCGGGGCTCATTTCCCATCCTCGGTCCCCCTGTGTTATGTTATGGCCACACTTTACATGGCTGTTCCTTCTGCAGAGTTTCTGGAAGTTCTCTCTCTGTCCTCTGGATAGTACCCAGGACAGGGCTATAGACCAAGAGGCATTTGACTCAAGCCACTGCCTGTCTGGGCTGGCAGATGTGTGATTACTCACCAAGTCATGCTGGGCAAGGACCCCCCCCACTCCCTTGGCAAGCCAGATGACAAAAAAGAATCATCCCAAGCGGCCACTGGAGGCTTCTCCAAGAACTACCCTCTTGGAGATATTCCGCACACACGTGTTCCTTTATCCGCTCTTTGCCCAGAGCAAGGATTATTCTCTGCTGGGGCTGATGAGTCTGTAGATCTGGGGGTGGAGCGGTGGGGGAAGTGAGGCATTATTGTCAGTTATCCTGGAAGAACCAGGCACCAGTGGCAGGGAGGCAGGATCGTTGAAAATGGAAATGACCTAATTAGGCCTTTATCCCAGAACTTGGGCTGGGGGGAGGAGCCCAGCAGCTGGGCTTCACAGTGGGCTCTGGTTTCCAAAGCTGAGGCAGGAGCTTCCAAGTACACTTGAATCCTTCCCGTGCGGGGCAGGGGATATGAGAACAGAATGAGTACTGCCAGGAAAATCAATGGAAACCGAAGAGGCGTTCAACAGGGGGTTTTGAGACCCTCCCGGAGTTTAAAAAACTGCTTCGCTTCGGAGGAGGCAATTATCAGACAACCCCTTTGCTGATGTTTGACAAACAGCATGACTGTGAACGTGGCTCCCACGGGGCTCTCAGAACTAAGGTTGAGATATTCGTGTATCATTCATGTAATAGAAATTGAAACTCACTTGTTCCCTGAATCTGCCCCGACACACACACCCTCACACAGTACACACAGTCTCTCATCCACACCCGTGTGTGTCGCTGACTGGGTGCACCAGACCGCGTATATGAAATAAATCAGTTGAAATAAGAACTAGACTCTGGGGACTACTCTGGTTCAGTATCTCTGGAAACATAACGGAAACGTCCCCCTCCGACTGCCCAGGCCTTCCATCTACTAGAGCTCTGGAGGAAGGGAAGACCGGCCTTGCTGTCAAGTTACATTAACGAATTTGCTAAAGATCCAGAAATTTCATTAATTCAGCGAGAGAGTCCTTGACCTCCCCTGTCCAGTGATCCAGTCATCCCCCATCATCTCCAGCCAAGATTCTGAGCATAAAAATCGACCCATTTCCCCAGCTGGGATTGTCGCAGCAGTCACCGGCATGCCAGATGCCATTCCAAACTATTACGTTCAGGATCTCAAGGCCCCAAAACATCACTACCAGAGAAGTGGTCCGTTCCGCAAAGCCAGAAAGCGAGGCCCAGAGAGGCTTGAGAGCCCTGACTGAGGGCATTCAGCCAACACAGGCTGAACTTGTGCAGCTGAGAATTTGCCCTTGACCTCCCAGCTCACACCTTGTCCTTATCAAATGGATATTTATGGCCTTTTCTGTGCTGTGTTTCCTTTCTGTTGCTGTACAATAAGTGACCACAGAGTTAGCAAGTTAAAATAATGCCAGTTATTAGCTCACGGTTCCGTAGGTCAGATGTCCCGCATGCCATGGCTGGGCTCTCTGCTCCGGCTGAAAGAAGCTGGCTGTCTTCTCATCCAGAGTTCAGGGGCCTCTTCTAGGCTCCTTCGTGTTGGCAGGATTCATGTCCTTGCAGTTCTGGGACTGAAATCTGTTTTCTTCCTGGCTTTTAGCTGGGAACTGCTCACAGCATTCAGGGCCACTCTCCGGTCCTTGCCTGGGACCACCTCCATGACATCCCCAGCTCCTCTTACCTGTGGAGAACCTCCCTCTGCACCAGGCCTTCTCATACTTTGAATCTCTATGATTTCCTCTCCTGCAGCCAGCCGGAGAAAACTGCGTTTAAAAGAGCTCATGTCCTTAGGTTAGAGGCACCTGGATAATCAGGACCTCATGATCTAATCATAGAAGTAGAACCTGCAATAGCCACAGTCCCGGCGATTGTGTTTGTGTGTTTGTGTGTGTGTGTGTGTGTGTGTGTGTGTGTGTCGAGGTGGGGTGGATTTTGGGAGCTCACCGTAGAATCCGGCCTACCTATGCCAACCTTGTAAGTCCATTCATTTCTTTCACCATCTGCTCCCCCATCACCTGCAGAAAGGATGGACAAGGAGGGATCTAGCCAGGGAACCAGGAAGAAGAGACCAGAGAGCCTTGGGGCAGGAAGTGGCACGTCCCCTGGGAGCTGATACAGCCGGATTCTCTCTGCTGGCCCACTGCAGGGCTCTGGGCCGAGAGCATCCCCAGGCCCTGAGAAAAGCCTGAGAACCAGAGTCCAGGGGGGAAACTGAGGCCACTTGGCACTGTGGCAGCTATCACAGAGACGCTTGGTGCTGAGGAACTTGGGCCCTGCTGAGAAGAGCATTTGGGATTTAATGAATGTTTGGAAAGCATAGGGAGTCTGAGAATAAAAGACATTATGGCAAATCGTATTATTATTATTATTACATTATAAGTGCTATTGTATTACAAGCACCATTAGGAGTAGCAAGTGCTGTTATTATGAAGCAATCCAGCTTCTCTGTCCCCAGCGTCAGACTCTACTCAGTGTCAAAGGCATCAACAGCTCAATTAATCCCCATCTGAGGCTTCTCCCCAGCCCCGTCTTTGTGGTCCCGACACCTCCTGTTCACAGCTCAGCAGTAAGCAGGACACCTGCCCATCCGGCCGAAGCCTCCAACAACAACCCACGTGGTGGATGCCTCTCCTGTCAGTTGCAAAGCTGGATTGTTATCTTGCCTGAGCATTAAGATCCTCCTGAAACCATGCCTGATGCTCTCTCCTTCATGCTTACAACCCTCGCATAGCTCCCCACAACCCTCAGGATAAAGTCCAGAGCAGCCTTGTGGGCACTCCCCTCCAGGCTTTACCCTGCCCCAGTCCCCACCACCCACGGCTCACCGCAGCCAGACTGTGAGACTCGCAGTTCCCTGAAGGTGCCACACACCCTGGCTCCCGGGGCCCTGCGCCGGCTGGCGTCTCTGTCTGGGAAGCTCCTCCTCCTACCTCGCCATCTGGCTCTTGCTCATTCTCCGGGCCTCATCTTGCAACCAGCTCTCCGCTTAGGAGGATCAATGGAAATTCTGAGGAAAGGGACCACTTTTCCCTGCACCTCAAGTGCTTATCCTGACCCACCGTCTGGGACTCGCCGCCGGCTTGCTGCTAAGTATATTCGCCAAGAAGACAGGGATGAGGCCGGTCGTGTGTCTTGTGCCTGGCACCATGTGTCAGGTGATGCTCATGTTTTTCTGGAATGAATGAGGTGAAAAGGGCCGAGATCTGAAACTCTCCTGTTAGGTCCATTGCCCTCCCCTGTGGGAAGATACATCTGTGAGCCCGGTGGCCTGAGTCCCAGTCCTGCCTGAGTCACCTATGTCCTGACTGATCTGGAGTGTCCCTTGGTCCCTTGTGGGAGCCCATCGCTTGGTCCTGGGGCAGAGCTGCTGAAGGGCAGAGTCAGGAGGCTGGGGCTGCTGTTTGAGAGCACCACTCATCTTCCTCAAAACCTCCTTAGAGCCCTGGGGAGAGGGGGGTGGGGGGGTGCCTGGAGTCTCTACAGGCCTGAGGTTCCACCCCTGATGTGTGACCAGGAGGCCTGATCAATGGATCTGGAGTGCGGGGGGACTCAAATCCTGATAAGGGAGGCAGGCCAGCAGAGAAGCAGTCCTCCTCCCAGCCCATGGGGAGAACACCGTGTCCACAGTTTCTCATGTGAGGTCGACCCACGGAGGTTTCAGCTTCCTAGTTGTTTTATTTTATTTTATTTTATTTTATTTTATTTTATTTTATTTTATTTATTTACTTGACAGAGAGAGATCACAAGTAGGCAGAGAGAGAGAGGGAAGCAGGCTCCATGCTGAGCAGAGAGCCTGATGCGGGGCTCGATCCCAGGACCCTGAGATCATGACCTGAGCTGAAGGCAGAGGCTTAACCCACTGAGCCACCCAGGTGCCCCACCTTCCCAGTTAATAACCACTTATTGAGCCACAGAGGCACAGACCAGTCTTCGACAGACAAAATGAAGACGATCTCAGCTGCTGGGTACAAGTGGGAGGGTTCTCCCCCAACCCCCTACCGGCCTCTGCCTTCTTCGTGGGAGCAAATGACCTGAAGGCTTTGGAAAGGTGGTCCCACCCTGATGGGTCTTTACATGTGAACATTAATTCATTTAATGAATGTGTATTGGGCATTTGCTAAGCCCAGGCATCGAGTAAGGTACGGGAAACAGATCAATGAACAAGACAGAATATGGTCTGTGTTTGAAGTCCTGTTTGGGGATTCACGTTGGGAAAGAAAAGCAGAGAAGGGACAGGGTCCCTGGGAGGAAGGGGTATGCGTGTTTAGGTCATGGGGATAAATGAATAGGAAGCATGCAGGGAGAAGAATCCAGGAGATTTGGGGGCTGAGAGGTTTAGGACCAAATCTCCCATTAAATGGAATTCACTGACAGGTATGAATTAGCCTCCCAGCTGCTGCTTTCTTCAAAGACCTATTCCACAAAGAGCAGTTGCCCAGCCTACAGAGAGAGGCTTTGATGCAGATTTAATAGACAGACAGGAACCTGGGGAGGGGGTGCTGGGGGGTGTGTGTGAAAGGGTACCCAGCAGACTCGAACCCCGGTGGCTCCAGGGCTTTCCTGAGAAAGGCGGAGAGCACTTGTGAGACACAGGTCTGGGGCCTGACTTCTGTCCCATGACTTCTGCCATGCCTTAGGTTCCCCGGGAAAGATGAATGACTATAGCCCTAAAGGAGAGCCTTGTGAAGTCAGCGACGTCTGGGCTGTCTATGGGGTAAGATGAGGGACAGCCTGACAGGTGCTCCCTGCTTAAATTTAATCAGTAAATAGTGTTGACTTTTTAAAAAATATTTATTTATTTTAAAGAGAGAAATGGGGGGGGCAGAGGAAAAGGAAAGAGCGAGAATCCCAAGCAGAACCCCCACTGAGTGAGGAGCCTGCTGCGGGACTCGATCCCATGACCCTGAGATCGTGACCTGAGCCAAATCAAGAGTCGGATGCTCACTGGATTAAGCCGCAAAGGCATCCCAACAGGGTTGACTTCTTTCTCTATGTTGTGCACCAGTGTAAATGCTGGTAATATGAGTGCATTTGTATCCAGAGCACCCAGTCCTGGGGAAGCAGCTTTGAACAAACTCACGTGATAAAAGGTTGAGTGACGATAGGGATAGCCGCGATAGTGGTGGCCCCGTGGAGGCAATGGCCAGTTCTGCCTGCTTTGGGTGATGGAAGAGGTCAAAGCGAAGAATGGGCAGAGAGGTAGACAGGAATCATAGCATGAAAAGACGTGTGTCAAACTAAGGGGTTTGTTTTTGTCTGGTTTGCTGTAAAGAGCATTGTGAAATGGAGAGGGACTCATGATCAAATGTATAGTTTAGAACGATCCCTCCAGCAATAGCACCAAGAAGGAGCTTGGAGAAATGCCAGACTGGAGGAAGGGAAACCAGTTAGTTGTTAGTCCAAGAACAAGCTGGTGATGATCTGAATTGAGACAGAGGGGAAGGGGATGGAGGGAAGGGGAAAGATTCAAGAGATCATTGACGATGTAAAATGTTCTCCAATGACCATGAATGTATCCACCCAGGAAAGAATGAGATGGGGAACGTGATACAATGGGAGAAACAGAGAAGGAGTTCTTAATTCTGGACCAAATGATGGGTGGATAAGGGTCACATTCACAGATAAGCAACCAAGGGAGGGGGTCAGATTGGGGTGGGAGATAAGGAGTTCAAGTTTGGGAGTGATATAGTCTTAAGGATATCTTCCATCAATCCAGTTTCATAATAATGGCTTAAGAAATTGGAATCCTCTGGTGTTCTCAGTACTCCTGGGGTGAGAACATTAGAAGTTGTCAGTCATTAACAACTTCAGTGAAGGGCACACGCATTTGAGTTTATATCTTGTCTCCTGGTGACCTAGTTCTGAGTACACACTTGGGGGACATGGGATAATCAGCACTGATCTTATATGCCAGTACCCAGATCTTAATCCCACCTGTCTTCTGGGCAAGATGGTTAATGCCTAGGCGCCTTAGTTCCTTCTTCCCCTAAATGGGGTTATGAATGTCCTGTCCAGTCTGAGCATGCTCGTGAGGACCAGAAGTGATACGTAAGCTATGCTGAACCATGTCCGCAGAAGTAGTAAATGTTATTAACTCAGTAAGAAATTGATGTTTAATGAATGGCTTGTGATTTGCGTGGTGCAAGCTGCTGGTCTTCTCTCTCAGGCAGCGAGAGGCCAGGGCTGGGCACAGAGGTGAAGGGACCAAGGTCAGATTCTTCGTTGAAAGCAGCCAAAAAGGAAGGATGTGTTTAAAACATCATTGTTAAGAATAGAAACTAGTTCTGGAGGGAAAGGGTCTGTAAAGACAGTCACAGCCTGACTGGGTCCCTGTGGCTCAATTCGGGGAGATTTCAGAGGTCATCAGGCATCAGGATGGCACCGTTTAGGGGTCGCCTGTGGGCCTGGCGGGAAGGGAGCTCTTAGGTTCTTGGGCCACTGAGGGCTTTACGCATCACTGGAGAGGCTCATCTTCATGGCACGTCTAGTGGCCTCCGCGGTCTCCTCACCGCCTGTTAACAATGCCTCAAAGGACACACAAGATGCCTTCCTCGAGCGATTGTCATTGTTCCTTCTACTACTACTAGTAACTCAAGGAATTCATATCATCCTTTGAATCTATGGAGGGCTTTTCCTGTGTATTATCTCTTCTAAGCCTCACATCAACACCACAGAGTGTCATTTCCCCCACTTCGTACCAAGAAAACTTGTCTAATTAAAAGAGTTAAAAATGAAGCGATTAAAAAATGTAAAAACCAAGACTGGCTTTGGAACATGGGTTTATAGTGAGGAAAATCCAGGACCAAATACCCAGAGACAGTATATGCCTTAGAATGTTCTAGCATTTGCATCGATATCTGTTCTATCCAGAACAATTATTCTCAAATCATTTCATTAAACCAGCGAGCCAGCTTTTGGTGTCACTGACCTTCTCTAGGCACTAAGGACACAGCAATGAGTGAGACCTCCCAATGAGTGAGATGGCAGGGAGGCATCCGTGCCTCCAATGATGGTGACCTTAGAAGGGCCTTAAGGATGACTGAGGTTCCTGAAAGACTCACACCGGATGGTCAAGGTCATGAAGCAGCATCATCACCTTCTTCTCTCTGCACCGTAGCCACACGCACCTTCAGTTCCGCCATCTTTATTTCCAGACACCCTCCCCACCTGTGTCACCCTGGTGTTTGCTCCTATCCCTTCTCTGGGCTCTTCATGCTGAACGGGGTGGGGCAAACCTCCCTCTCCTGGGTCCTCAAGATCATCGCTCAGTGGCTCAGTCTGGGGCCTTGCCCCAAGCCCCAGACCCCTTTGTATCCCTTCTCACGAAGAGATTTAGAGGATGTTTGGTAATACCTTTACTCAGGCTACAGGTGTTCATTTTGTAGCCGAGAATCTTCTCGTCAGTCTTTAAGTTGAGCTGTACGTTCTGAAATCAATTGTAACTCAATTTTCCCGCTGTTTTTATATCATCTCACAGTGAACTTGGAGGGCCTCTGGCCGTTGGTGCTCCCACATGGAGGCCACGCCATTTGGTGCTCCCACATGGAGGCCACGCCATGGTGAGTGGGTGGGATGAAAACATGGAGCGCTGGCTTTGACGTCAACTGGGCCTGGCTTTGAATCCAGTCCCCTTTGTTCACAGCCATGTGCCCTAGGGAGAGCCGCTTCACTCTTCTGGGTCTTGGTTCCTTCAGCCTCACAAAGGCAATGATCGCTCCTATGTCATAGGACTGCTGTCGGGAGGAATGGAACCCAGCTCAGAAAGTGCTCGGCTTTGCCAGGCACACAGCCAGTGCTCACTGCGTTGTAGCAATTATTATTATTCTAAGTATTGCTTTGATATAATTATTTATGGTTGGAAGATCTGGAACTTCAAGCCTTCTGTCTTGACACAAATAGCCACACCAAGCAATTAACACCTTATGGTGACTTGTTTAGCAAAACTTTTCTCATTTGATGAGTAGCTAAAAAAAGCTTCTTAGAGAGTGAGAGGGAGGAGAAGCTCTCAGGCCAAATATTTCCCTTTGTCAGGATCCAGCCGTGGCATAGGAACCGGGAGAAAGAAAGAGAAAGGGGGCAGCGTGGAGGGTGGACTGCATTTGGGGAGGACAAGACTCAGATGTGAACACCTATGATGCACGAGCCACTTTCCGTGGATTACCCCTACAAGGCAGATGTACTTTTCCTGCATTTTCCAGGTGAACAGGCTGAAATTCAGAGAGGTTATTGACTTGCCCAGGATCTCCCAACCAGTTTGTGGCCAAGTCAGGATTGGAACCCAGGATCGTCGTAGTTCTTTTTACTACATCCTGATGTGTCCTGATGAGACCATCGCATTGCGCAACTCCAGGGGCCGCCGCTCTCACTGCCATCGATGTCAAGGGCACCTGGGAGTTGGGCAGTGGCATGGCCCTGTCTCCTGAGATCAGAGATGGGGTCTCAGGTAACAGGCTATTGCAAAGGAGAAATGATGAAGGCCTGACCTGGTGGGGTTGGAAAAGGAGGGACAGACTCAAGAGACATTCAGGGAACATTTGAGAGACAGATTTGACAAAATTGCCCACTGACTGGAAATGGAGTTAAAAGATGAAGTAGGATTTGGAACTTCCAGCTTACGTCGCTGGGGGAATAGCAATACGCTTCCTGGGTTAGGAATACAAGGGAGAAGGGGCTGCCGGGGAGACAGAACATCAGAGAATGTCACCTCTGCTAGCTCCCATTTCTCTCAGGCCCAGGTCCAGGTCCAGGCGATGTAGGGGTAGGGGAGAGATTGTATCCAGGAGCCCATGTTTTAGCGTCTTGCTTTTCTTCTTAAAGTCGAGCACAGAAACTGAATCTGGATCATTCAAAGAGCTTGTGCTTTTAGCTCTAGTCGACTGACCTTGTCCCTTGACTCACAGCCTGCCCTTGCCCCTGGCTCAGTGGCTCGAGAGCCGGGAAGTCCCTGCCGGTGGCTGGTGAGTGGATGCCTGTTGGTGGACCAGGACACTGGAAATGTCCCCCCTGCTGGAGAAAGTGAGGGGTGCTCACCTGGGTTGTACCATTCCCGATGACCTCTCTGTGTTGCTCTCAAGCCCTTAGCCACGAGGCTTTCCTTCTGGGCCTGTTCAAAATGGCCCTCATTCAAGGGTAACCATTCCCTGAATCCGTTTGTGGCTGCGACATGACCTTTGACTGCAGTTATGTAGTTCCCTGCAAATCTTTTGCACACTCAAAAATTCACACACACGCACACTCTCTCTCTCTCTCTCTCTCATACATGCGTGCATGCATACACATTTAAAAACGTTCTAGTGTGAAAGTCAAAAGATAAGAAAACAAGCTGTCAGGAGTTTGTTTTTCAATATACAGCAATGCAACCTCCAGAGGATAATCAGGGCGTGGTGCAAATTTTACTCATGTTCTTACACCTTCTGTGGGACGAAGACTGCAGACTAGGAGACTAGGTAAGAGTTAGGCACCCTGAGGACCCCAGGGTCCTCGGTCAGTGAGAAACGTCTTCAATCAACAGTCCTCAGCCAGCATTTAGCAGACGGCTTGCGGGCGTCAGGCACTCTGCTGGGGGCAGCGTGGGGTTCAACGACAAGGCTGACATTGTTGTTCTCTGTAAACATACAGGCCTTTGGAGGGAGAGAGGCCATGAGAGGCCACAAGAAGGTAATGGCAGCACAGGGGATGTCATAAATTCGTGCAGATTTGGGGTCACTCTAGATTCGGGCTTGGTCTGTTCTGCCGCTCAGTTTTACCAGGTGCTCTGTTCTTCACCCTGGTTCCCCTGGTGTCACAGCAATGGAATCCAGTCCCACTGGGAGCGGGGACCCTCAGGATTTCCCTTCCTGAACCATTTATAAGACGAGAATGAAGGCCCCCTCCCCCCTCAGTAAGAACCTGTTCAACCCCAGGACTTCCAGCTCTTTCTCTCATTTCAAGTAAGGTTGCAGCCAGCTAGGCTGTGTGGTCAGTGGGGAGGGGGCACAGGGAACCAAGTGAGCCAGGTGTGCATTCCTACAGCTTGTGGTGGGCAGCAGGAACCAGATGGCTCTTAATCCCCTCCAATCCTGAAATTGTTAATTTTGTGAAATATCCCTTTTAGCAAAATGTTTCTGCCACTTGATTTGGGGGTGCATAATCCATAATTTCTTGAATGTGTGTAGAGTGGCATTTCCCAGGGCTCCTGGGTGGCTCAGTCGGTTAAGTGGCTGACTCTTAATTTCCTCTCCGGTCATGATCTCAGCGTCCTTAGCCCCAGCCCCACACCGGGCTCTGTGCCGGGCTCTCTCTCCCTCTGTTCCTCCCACCCTTCCCACTTGCATGCATACAGCGCCCCCCCACCCCCCTCCCAGAAAAGAGTAGCATTTCCCAAAGTACATTTTGTAGAACACTACTGTGAGACTCTCGTAGGTTTGGGGAGAAAGAAGTGTTCAGTGGTAATACATTTGGAAGGTTCTGGGTTGAACAAAATTTAAACAAGCTACTTTCCTGCAGGATTTCTTTAAGCTTTTCATATTGCTAGTGTATGTGATAAATCTTGAAAAGACAGATATAAATAATATGCAGTGTCTTCTCACCTTAAATGGGAACCTCGTTTCTGTGAAATTTCTGTTAACATCCTGGAAAAGCTAGTGTCCCTAGGAACACATTTGGGCAACACTGTTGCTTAGAAGGTGTTCATTGTATAGAAACTGGCAGTGGTCAGGGATTTCCCATTATTCATTTAGAGTTCAGCCTTCAGCAGCAGCAGAAGAGTCCAAGTCTAGACATAAAGAGGCACTTCCTACCGGAGAGGGCCCTCGGGGAGTAGAGTCTAGAGCGTCCCGGGAAATTATGATAAGAGAACACACCACCCCCTTTTTTGTCCTTTTGTAAGCTCTCCCATGAGTCATTATAAATAGAATGAATTATGAAGGAAGCTCCTGGATCTTTTTATCTTAAGGGGGCCTTTGAAAAAAGATATAATTGAGGGATAAAAAAAAGTAGGAATTAAAAGTGAGAAGACAGACGGGCTGACTTCTAGAAGGGTCGTCTCTGAGTGCCTGTAATTAACTCATTCAGTCTTCCTCTGCCCAGAGCACAGAATTGAAGGAAACACCTTCCTAACTCGTGTTTCCTAAGTAAGTGGAGCTAACGTTGAGGGCCGGAAGGTGCCTGAGAGCTCAGGGTCGTGTATCGGTCACTGTCCTACGTTGAACACTTCCATGTGCAAAATACAATGTAAAGCCCTTTGCATGCATTTCCCATGTTCCTTGAAACAGCGTGCCGGGTTGCTCTCAGGATGGTTCCCATTTTACAAAATGAGGATCTGAGGACCGGAGAGGTTAAAGGCCTTCCCTAAGGGCATCCAGTATGGTGTGGAACCTGGATCTGAACGCCAAAGCCCCTACTCACTATATGCACCTACTGCCATGGGGAGTGTGTAGACATCTGAGACATCAGGGCTCCCTTGAGATGGGCCTCCTTCCATCAGGAGGCATCGGAGAGAGGGTGGAGGGGAGGGGTGATGAGGAAAGCCAAGGGAGAGGGGGGAGAGGGGGCATCTTCCAGCTGATGAGGCCCCTTGGTTGCCTGACAGCAGCCTGGCTCTGTGCCCCCCCCACCTCCCCCCAGCCCCCTTGCCAGATGCATCTCTTCTTATTAGCCATCTGCCCTTCGTGCTGCTGGGAGCCCACATCGCACGGGCAGCTGCCCTGTTCGAGAGCCCAGAGATAATATCAGCTTATGAGTCAATACGTTTTCTGGCACGTCTGTGTTCCCCTAACGGGAATGCGGCAGGATCCAAAATATACTTAATCCTCATCTGCCTCCACGCAGTCAGGGGTTGGAGGCTCCAAAAAGAACCTTTGTCATTCCAGTCTGTAATCTGTGGTTCCTCAGGCTGGACTCTGGGCGGGGAGCTCAGGCCCACGGCCTCAGACCTTGGCAGTGGCTACCGTAGGTGAAGGTACAGGGACAGGCCAGGGCCCCCGCCGGGCTGTGTCTTAAGAAAAGGAGTCTGCAGTACAATGTAAGGAGGGCTTCGGCCCCGTCGGAAAGGAAGCCCGGGGCTCCTGCCATCTGTCCTGACAGGCCAAGTGGCTGTGGGTCCGTCCTGGGCTCTGTAACCACAAAGCTGTGTGGGAGGTGCTCAGAATGAACATGCGTTGGGTGTGACTTCAGGGCGTGAACGTGACCTGACTGCGCTGGAAGCCTTTCTTCCAGGAGCAGGATTGGTGAGCTCAGTGCATGCACACGTTCTTTGCCGGGTTTCTTCACACAGAGCCTCGGAGGGCCCGCACACCTTGAGCTCAGCCCTGCCGGAGGAGGGCGATTCTTCTCCCTTTGACGTTGACCTGCCTCCATGGGACTCGTGCCTGCAGGTTTTAACTTTCTGCAAGAGCAGCTGGCTCTAGCCAGCCAGGCCCTGGAAGAGGGCTGTGGGTCCTGGGAGAAAGCCCTTGAGCTTCTAAATGTCACTACCCTGGATGGGGTCTCTGTGATTCCCTCATCCAAAGCAGCTCCCCGCCCCCCCGCCCCACTATCGCTCCCATAGATGGCTGAAATTCTGTTTTTTGTGTGTGCTTACTGTCTGCCTCCTCCAAGAACCCACAGCCTCCTTGAGAGCAAGACATGTGTCTCTCATGTTCGAATCTTTTGTGCCTGGAACATCTTTTGTGCCCGGAACATCTTTTGTGCCTGGGTCTGGCTCATGATAAGTACTCGAGTATCTGTTAAATGAATGGGAAAATGTAATAATAAGCGAAGGCACAACCCTATGGGCAGACCTCCAGGCTGAGATTCTTCGAAAGCAAACCTGGCTTTGTCACTCCCCTAACGACAGTCCCCTCGGATCCCAGCCCCTCCAGGATGAAGTGTGGGTTCCCTAGCCCACCGGCCAGGCTGCTGAACTCTGGCCTCTGCTGACCTCCCCAGCCTCCTCTCTCCCTGTTCCCTCACCCCCTGTATCCCCTGTGCTCACCTGGCCACTCCCAAACATTGCTGTGCATGTGACCTTGGGACCTGCTGAAAAGGCAGACTCTCGGCCCTCAGCTCGGCTGATTCAGATTCAGTGGGTGTTGGGTGGGGCTCAGAAATGGTCACATTTTTTTAAAAAAGATTTTATTTATTTATTTGACACACAGAGAGAGATCACAAGTAGGCAGAGAGGCAGGCAGAGAGAGAGGAGGAAGCAGGTTCCCAGGACCCTGAGATCATGACCTGAGCCGAAGGCAGAGGCTTAACCCACTGAGCCATCCCAGGCACCCCAATATTTTTCTTTCTTTTTTTTTTTAAGCTATCTCAGAGAGTTCCAATGGCAGGTGCTCCAGGGACCACACTTGGAGCAGTGCTGCCCGGTCCGAGTACCCGTACCCTGCAGGCAGTTGGCTGAGAGGGCCACACTTTCTCACCTCCATGCCTTCCGATCACGGCTGCCATGGGGGCATCTTTCTGGAATCTCCTTTGTCCATCCACATTTGCCACCCAGAGGATGCCTCTGCCTCCTTCAAGGCTCAGCTCAAAGGGTCACACCATCTGTGCACACAGTCCTGCTTCCCCCGGGCTCACTGGACTTTTCCTCTCTCCGTGCCATGCACGTTACACATACCCCTTTCTTAGAGATCATGCTGCTTATTTCTCTTTTCTTCCTCTCCTCCCCCAACACTGTGAGCTCTCAGAAGAGCCACCCATGGTTCTCTCTGGATCCTGAGTACCTAGCAGAGTGCCTGCCAGCAAACATTCGTGGGACTAGAAGGAGAGCCCTGGACGCGCTCCATCCCCATGCCTCTGCCCTTGCTAACCCTCTTCTCTGACTCACGGGTCTTGCAGGAGTTCTCACTGCAGAGAATGGACAGCCTTGTGGACGACCGGGTCAACATCCTGGGATTTTCCATCTTCAACCAGTCACATGCTTTCTTCCAAGAGTTTGCCCAGAGCCTCAACCAGTCGTGGCAGGAGAACTGTGACCACGTGCCCTTCACGGGGCCTGCGGTAAGTATCCGCCGGAGCCCTCCCTGTGCCCGTTTGCCTCCTCCCGCACGTACCCTCCTGGGATCCAGCCCCATCCGGGCCCCTGCTCAGAGAGAGGTGTGTACCAGTGCTGGGAAGTGGTTACCAGGGAGGTTTGGGGAGGAGTGAGCTGTGAGCAGCAAGCTTCTTGGAGGCCCGCAGGGAGAGCCCTGTGCAGAGGGACGGATCTGTCACTGAGTGGTGACATCATGTCCGCACATGTCCTGTGGCCAGACTCCCGATCGTGCTGTTGCTGAGAACTATCTGATTTGAGGATCCACAGTCCTCCTCTTGGAAGGCACTTGTAGCTCATCAGGTCCTCATTTTTCAGGATAGGAAACTGAAGCCCAGCCTGGAAATGGGGCTCAGGGTGGGGACATGGAAATCTTGTTCAAAGGTGAATGCCAAGCCTTTTGCAGGGTGATGCTAGATTCTGAGATGTCTTCACTCCTGGTGCAGGGCTCTCTCCATCCTGCTGGACCACTGCCCTGAGCAGGAGCTCCTGCAGAGAGGCTATCCTGTGCCCTCACCCACGTTCTTCCTCTTTGGACTTCCTTCCTCTGCTCTGTGTGATGGAAGCAGAGTTGTCCCTGGCATAGTGTGCTGGGTTTGATGTCCTTACTCTGTGGGGCAGGTCCAGTATGTGGGCTTGTGTCCGTCTGTTAAAAGGCGAGATCTCAGGAGACCAGGATTGTCTGGCTTTCTAGGTCCTGTCCCAGCTGTGTTACATTTAAGCCTCCCAGAGCCTCATAAGATAGCTCATGTGATGTTCCCGTAACTTTTCCAAGGTCTGTTATCAGTATCTTCACTTTGCAGATGATGTAACAGAGGCCCAGAAAGGTTAAGTAAACAGCCCAGGGTCACACAGCTATTAAGCAGAGGAACCAGCATCAGAACCCAGGTCAAAGTTTTGTTGTTGTTTTTAAGATTTTATCCATTTATTTGACAGACAGAGATCACAAGTAGGCAGAGAGAGAGGAGGAAACAGGCTCCCTGCCGAGCAGAGAGCCCAATGCGGGGCTCGATCCCAGGACCCTGGGATCACGACCGGAGCCGAAGGCAGAGGCTCAACCCACTGAGCCACCCAGGCACCCCCAGGTCAAAGTTTTAATCGCTATGCTGTTTTCCCCTTTCTAGGAGCTTCATTCATGGTGCCACTGCACACTGGCCTGGCAAAGTGAGAGTAGTTAGTGGGTATTTGTCGAATGAATGAGTGAATCAGGGAGGAAGGCGGAATAGTGAGCTAGAGATAGAACGATCTGGAAAAGAAGTAGGCCTGAGAGGTGGCAGTGGAACTGGACACTCTCCTGGCGTGGGACCTTCCTTGGAGGGCTCCTAAAATAGGAGTGAGACCTGTCTTTGATACATGTCCTGGGGCAAGGATGTTTCTGGATACCTGCATAAACGGACACCTAATTAGTGGTTGGCCAAGGCGGTGATCCAGCGGCGGGCTTCCTGAAGGTAGGGCGTGGACGGAGGGCCCTTCCAGCAAGCCGGGTACCTTGAGGACTGCGTAGGCTGCTGGCAGTTCTAGGAAGGAGGGAGTAACTAAGGGATCAGAGCTCATGCAGAGCTCAGGGAGCTGTGAGCAGGGAGCCAGGTAGAAGGACACTTGAGAACTGAGTTTCAGGAAAGGTTTAAGGAGCACATCCCAACAAGGTATTTTAGACCTGAAAGAGGTGAGAATCCACAGGAGAGACTTGGCAGGGGTGAGACATCGGAAGGAAAGGGCTTCTCCTCACCAGTAGATGGATTTGGGATGGCCCAGGACATGCTCAAGCATGGTAGGACGAGGCTCGTCCCTCCCAGCCGGATGCAGACCTGTCCCCTGCTCTCCCGGCAGGTCTTGCAGCCATGGCTCCCAAATTCTGACGAGGTGCTGGCAGCTTGGGAAGACTCACGGGGTAGTACCAGGAAAGGAAACAAAGCCTGCTGCCTGCTCTCCAGCCCAGACTCCTCCACATTCGGCACCTGGCCTGGCGAAATAAAAGTCCCTGGGCCTTATTTCCAGTTGCTCTCGGAGGGGCTCAGCCCTTCCATTAGCGCTCATACCCACCACAGGCAGGCAAAGGAGAGGCCCGCCCAGGACCCAGTGGGAGGGCTTGCAAGGACTTGACAGGTGGGCCAGCCAGGGCCGATCACGGGACTCTGGGACCCATGGTGCTCACACGTGCCTGAGAGAGCACTGGCCTCGGAGGCATAGAGGACCTGGACTCAAATACCGGCCTTGCCGTGTTCTCGCTCTGTGATTTTTGGTAGTTCCATAACTCTTCTGAGCCTCTGATTTTTTTTTTAAAGATTTTATTTATTTATTTGCCAAAGAGAGAGGCATCACAAGTAGGCAGAGAGGCAGGCAGAGAGAGAGGGAAGCAGGCTCCCCGCTGAGCAGAGAGCCCGATGCGGGGCTTGATCCCAGGACCCTGAGATCAGGACCTGAGCTAAAGGCAGAGGCTTAACCCACTGAGCCAAACAGGCGCCCCTGAGCCTCTAATTCTTTACCTGTTGTTTGGGGCCGATTCTGCTTGACCACCTTAGGAGATTTTTCTGAAGATAAAATGGAACATAAGTCTATCTTCAAATCAGTTATTCACCAAATGAGCTTATTTAACACTCTATAGGGCAGCCTTGAGGAGAGGTATTAGGAGATGTATCTGGTAGTTTTTGCCATATAAATGCTGAGTAACAATCAACCCCCAAATCACTCGAGCATATGACATGTAGCCCTCGTATAGTTCATGGATCCATACATCAGATCAGTTTGTCTGGGGGTTGAGGGAGGATTAGCTACAGATTCCTAATCCAGCTGGGGGTCAGCACATCTGAGCCCTTCCCTCTGCGAATCCAGGCTAGGCCAGCCTCACATATTCTCATATGGCAGGACTGTGACAAAGCAAGTAGGAATGCACCAGACCTTTCAGTGCTAATTTCCCAGAATGGGCACACAGCAACTGCCACATCATGTTGCTGGCCAAAGAAAGGCACACAGACACATTCAGAGTCAGGGAATGAGGAAACAGGCTCTGCTCTTTTGGAGAAGGAAAGTAAGGAGTCAGAAGGAAAAGGGCTGAGTCCAGGGTAGAATGAAGGATGGGGACCCAGCCCATAATCCGTCCCGGTGAAGCAGAGCCAAAGCCTCTACCTTCCAAGGTTTGTGATGTGTGAAGTAAGATCTGCCTCCACCTCTAGGAAAATGGTCCTTGTGGGATCTTGCTCTGTGGAAGCTGAGTGAAGCCCCTTAGTTCTGCCTGGAATGGTCAGGGAAGGCTTCCTGGAAGAAGGGGAAGCAAAGACCACAGTGATTGCTGCTCACTGTGCGTGTGGGACACCGTGCAGGATGTGAAGACATCCAGGGTGGAGCAGGGGCCGCCTGTCGGGTCACACGGAAGCAGCCCTTCTGACCTCATTTTTGTCCTTCCCCATTCAGTCTCGGACCTCCCAAAACCTCAGCGTCCTGTACTCCCCAAGAATGTGGGGGACCTTTAGGGAATGAGGGGTTCTCCGGAGGCTCCCTCCACATTGGGGGTGGAGAGCAAGAGTATAAGCCTACTTCAGAGGGGCGACGTGAGGAGATGAAGTGTGAGCCCGAGACCCAGCCCTGGTCCCCAGGAGAGGGCAGTCCGTTCTGGGTCCCGGATTGTGGTGCTACCCCAGTCAGCTTTCTCTTGGCCGAGCCCTGCTGTTTTCTTGCCGATGAAATAGGGACATGTGTTCTTTCTAGCTCAGGAGACCGGGGTGCTCATTCCATTTGTTTCAACCGTGCGCAGAGCTGAGGAACACTGGAGCGCTTCCCACAAAATTATCCCACCTCGACCTCTTCTTTTCCTACTCATGACATCCTATAGCAGATGAGAGTGGTCACATGCCTTTTGTTTGGTAAATAGAGAAACTGAGGCACAGAAGAAGGAGATTAGAGCCCAAGACTGCCACTCTGTGCCAAGAGCCTTGCAGCCACCATCTCCGTGGCCTCTGAGGAGGAAGGGAAGCTGTTACAGAAACTCCTCACCTGGAAGAATATGGAAAGAAAGCTCACAGCTTCAAACAGCAACAAATCCTTCTCAAGGCTTCTCACTTAGCAACTGCCTTTTGAAAAACAGTGCCTCTTCCTGTCTCTTTGGGGGTTGAAATTCCCAGCACAAACAGCCCAGCCCTTTCATTTGCTGGGGAGCTGGAAGGCGAGAAATAATCAGTTCCAGGAAAGCCCAGGTCCGTCTCTCCCCACATCCAGCTTTCTAAAAAGGCCGAAGCCAGCCAGCTCCTCCACGGGGACCCGCTCTCTCCTGCCTCCAGGGTCCTCTTCTCTCCTGCAGCTCCCCTCTGCGCTCTCTGTCTCAGGTCCAGTCTCTCTTCCTTCTCGTGCCTTCTCTCTAGACTCTTTCCTTCCCCTTTTACCCTCCCCCAGTCACCTCCTTCCCTTCTCTTCCCCTTCCCCTTCCTCTCCTGCCCTCCACCTGCCTTCTGCACCCTTGGCATCTCTCTTGTCCTGTTTCTCTTCCTCCCGAATTGGTGTCCCCCCCTGTGTGCAGGGCAGCTGCTCTGAGGACACAGAGAGGGAGCATCTGAGCTGAGGGGTTGGTCTTGGAGAAAGAGAGCGAGCGAGCTGAGCTCAGCACACAGGGGGACATACACACACTCCGGCCTGGGATGCATCTCCAGGTGGCTGACAGCACGTTTCTCTCTTGCCTCCCGCCTGACGCCTGATGCTGTGTGAGCTGTGGGCGGGGGAGCTGTATGGAGACACATACCCACTATTTCACGTGCCGTTCCCATTAATCACACTGCAAAGAACAAAATTTGTAGAAAATTGTTAAAATTACAGATGGCTAGGTTAAGTAATTAGAATTTAGGCTAAAACAGATGTTTGTAATTAAGTGTTTAGTTCATTGAATGAAACCCAGATTGTACGGACTATTCGATGAGATTTTAATGGCTCCTGTCCTGGTCTGATTTTGGGGGGCAGAGTTTAAGCTACAGAGGTTCAGAGACGAATGGGCATCCGAGAGAATGGGATCCCAGTGGTCCGGGTGAGCGAGCTGCCCGGCGAGGGGGAAATGAGGTTTACAGGTGTGTGTTTGGAAGATATTCTTATTTTTCCTTCAGAGGAGGGGGCGGAAACTCAGCCACTGTTCCCTGCGTCAGATTGATTTCATCTTAATTTATACAGTCTTTCGTTCCCCTAAACAATTTACAAACAGCTCAAAAGGAAATAACAATGAAGAACCAAATGATGATATAAAAACAAGGGAAATCAAGAGTCCCTTGCCAAGCGACATTTTGGTGCCAAGAAAAGAGGAGAGGATTTTAAACAAGGATTGAGCCGTTCGGGGGATTTAATACTTAGAAGATCAGGGACAGGGGAAGCAGAGACAAGATGAGAGAGGGAGAGAGGCGTGTGCACAGATGGGGCACGGAAGCCACAGAAAGACAGAGACGGGTGGGGAGGGGAAGAGTGATGGGATGGGATGGGAGACGGGAAGGAGCAGGGACGGAGGGGGGTCTCCACCCGGACTGGAGACATGGACTGAGCGCTGTGTTGGTAGCAGAGCCGCCTCTCCCCCGAGTGCAGTCCCGAGTGCTTGCCAGAGCTAAACTAGTAAATAATAGCAGAGAGCGGAAGCAAGGAGGAGAGCAGCAGGCTGCTTTGGGATGGTGATCTACAGTGAGCCGAACTGTTGTTGAGGCCGAGATCCCAGGCCCTCCGGTCAGAGGGGGGGCCTGGCTGAGCAAAGGAGATGGGCATCTGGGGTGGGCTGGGCGGCAGAGCCCAGAGAGGCAGCTGGAGGGTCCAGGTGGAAGGCCTGGGAGCCTCACCAGGAGTCTGCAAGACAGGGGCTATGTATGGAGGACTTTGAGGAGACCCAACTGGGAGGGATGGTGTTCGGGGCTTAGAAGGTTTCTGCTCGGATGGGCCCAGGCTGAGCCGCAGAGAGGACCCGTGAAGTCCAGGGCTCACTGGGTACTGCCACCGTGTCACCTCTCCGAAGTCAGTATGCGGATGGAGAGGAGACAAGAAACTTGAGGCTGGCCCCCTTCCACTCACCCCTGCCCCCAGCATCCCTCTCTGGGCTTCCATTCCTAGAAGCGCTGGAAGATATCACAAAGGTCCCAGAGCACAGGATGCCCAAAGAACACTACGAATGAGCACGTGCCCCACTCCCAGCAGCCAGATCATTTGCTAATAAGAGAACATCAGCCAAGAAAACCACATCCCAGATGAGTGGGAACAGCAAGCAGGAGGCAGGAAGGAGCCTGGGGCCTGGTGGGAGGGTGTGAGGAATGGCGCAGAGAGCGGCGTCTGCCAGTCTGCAGGGACTGGGGTCTGTCGGGGACCAGCACACAGCCTCCTGAGAAGAAAGGCCTCTAGAGGGGGATGAGGGGGCCCAGGCCTCTCTGAGGGCAACCGTGCCCTGGAAGGAAGGTGGTCCCTGGGGCCTTCGTACTGGTTAAGGTGCATTCAGCTTCCAACAAGGGAAGTCTTGTATTAAACTGCTTTATGCACCAGGAAACATGTGACCTCGTGTCACAGCAAGTTGAGAGGGAAGGCAGACTCTGGACGGATGTTTTTGGAAACCCACTTTTCTTCTGTTCCTCTCTGTCCCCCCTGAGGTCAAGCCTGTCCTCAGGCCGGAGCCAGGCTGGCTGCTGCAGGCCCAGGCACCATGTCCTGACAAGGTAGTGCTGAGAGGAGGAGGAAGGACTCCCTCTCTTGGAGAGTTCTGAGAAGTGATCCCTCCCCACTGGTCTCAGTCTGTGTCTCATGGGTCAGAATTGGGCCGCTGGCCCATTCCCGGATCACATGATGGTGAGGATGGAAGGATTCTTGGACCACTCAGGATCCCTGGAGAGCTGGGGCTGGATTGGCCATCCCTGAAGCACGTGGAGAGTGGAGGATACCCGAACACAATGGGAGCTCTGCTGGGGAGGGCGAAGGGGAGAATGGGTGCTGGGTAGGCGATCGACGGTCCCCTGCCGCTGCCCCCTCTGTCCTGCCCTGTCCTGTTGTAACAACGTTTCTCAGTGGCTCTTTACTGAGAGGCTGGTGTGAGGACAGACAGCCGGTCAGACCAAGGGGCAGAGTGGGTGATGGCCAAACCCAGGACGAGAGAGAGGTCTGCTCACTACCTTTCCCTGCCCCCAGCTCTGGCCCAAGAGTCTCATGCTCCTGTCTGCTGTTGAGAAGGTCACCACATCGAGAAGACTACCCATGTTGTCCCGGGAGGCTGGGCATGGGAGTAAATCTGACAGGGTAATGACTCACCGCCTGTTTCTCGAGGGGATGGAAGGACAATGTTGTAGACACAGAAGGAAACCTTCTGGAGAAAGGGTCCTGGGACTCCAGTCCTGGCCCTTCCTCTGTCCTGCTTGGTGACTTTGGGCAGGAGGTGAATTCTTCGAGCCTGGGTTTCATCACTGATAAAATAAGAGAGTTGGTCTCTTTGATGTCTAGGAGCCTTTCCTGTCTAATAGGCCGAGATTTTAAGACTCTCTGAATGGACAGATTAGTGGGGAGACAAAGGAGAAGGTGGGATAGAAATTAGTTTACCGTATCCTTTAAATAGCCAAACAGAAGGATCTAGGGGCCAATGTCAGTGGCAGTAACCAACTCCCCCCTCCTCGGGTCAATGTTTGTCTAAGCTGGAAAGGGAAAGTCCGTAGCATTGATCATTTCCATATGTCCTTTTGGCAAGGAAACGTGAGAGGTCCATTAATAAAGGAGCCACATGTGCTCGGGGGAAAATGAATTACGTGCAAAGGACAAGGACAGTTGTAGGCTCGCTGAGAAGCATCGAGCGCCTTGCAGGTGAGCCTGAAATCAATGAAGAAGGAGCTGAGTTGCAGAGGGGAAGGCGGTGGGGAGGAGAGAGCAGGAGGTGATGGGTGGGAGGGACTCGACGGAGGTGGCCGGTCAGCACGGCTCAGCCTGACTGCAGAGCTTTCTACTGGTCCTGATCATTCCATTTAGTGTGCCTACCTGCTTGGTCTTTAGGCCACAGGGCACTTCGGGGCCAGGGGACAGAAAAGGAGGGGTGTAGGAGCTGAGAGGCCCAGCCCAGGCACAGGGGACACAGGGGCTCCTGCCTGTGTGGATGTCTTGGAGGAGAACGGGAGATATTGAGGTCTCGGTGCTGCCACATCGTAGGAGCTGAATAAACATGGGAAAAAGGAAAAGAAGCAGGTGGAAGCAAGAAAAGAAGGAGCAAGAGAGGGATGGAGAGGGGAAGAAGGAGGAAAAAGGACTATGTGGGCCAGGCAGTTTTCCAATGCAAGTGAATGCGGATCAGGGCAGGGTAACTCTCTGGGCTGTTCTCCCCTGTAATTGACTTTTAGAAAGATGATCCGAAGTCACACACCCCCTCCCCCTGGAAGTCGCTGTCACAGCATTCCTTGCCCAACAGGCAGCTCAGCTGCAGAGGGAATAAGTCACTGTTCCCAGCCTGTTTCCTGCCTTGAGCCCCCTGTTCTTGTGATTCCCCGTAGCCTTCGTTCAGCCAGCACCTGCTTCCCGAGCTGACACCTGCCCGCACCCAGGGGGTACACAGTTGGCAGAACACGTTACAGACCTGCAAGCCAGGGGGGCTGCCTTTCCTTTACAGGGAGCCGTTGTTCTCTCCAGGCTTCCAGCATGGAAGCATCGGGATCGCTCAGCACATGCATGAGGGCTGGGATCTAGACTCTGGTGGTAGTCCTCCCGGTGTCGAGCTTTCCCCTATCTCAAGATGCTTGCTCTCTGTCTTGAGAGCTTGAAAAAAATCCCAGAGGTCACCAGATGGTCTCCCTGCCTCCAGCCTTGGAGGGGTCAGACTCCCAGGGCCTGGCCAGGGAGGAGGAGGTTATAAGAAGTGACAGATCCCGATGTGACTGCCCCCACAGGGCCTCCCCCTCAGGGCTCCTGTACAGTTTGTCCCTATTGTCATTTACACTTAGTAGGTTTTTCTTGTAGGGGACAATATGTGAACAGCTGAGTGTCCTTATCAAGGGCAGGCAGCTTCTGGCTTTCGGCCCCTACCCCAAAGCAGCAAACATCAGGTTAACTGATTGGGCAGGGCTCCTGCTGAGCCTTGGTGGGCAGATTTCACCCAAAACTTAATTCAGTTCTAGAAATATGTCTTAGGGGGCCTACCACATGCTGGGTCCCGGTGGTAGATGCTATGTGGGGTATAGAGATGATGGCCCTACCTGTTCCTGCTTGAAGAGCTTGCAGTTAGAATAGGGAGAACAAAATATGAACAAGCTGCCTGGGCTTCTTCCCCGGGCTCTGACTCCCTCTGCAGAATGATCCCTGCCTGCATTGCTGGTTTCTTGCTTCTTCCCCTCCCACGTGCCCCCCAAGTGTGTCCCACACTTTGGACTCCTTTGCGTGTCCAGTTCCACCTCTGGAGGCCCTTTTCCCTTTTCCCAGCGGCTCCCTCTCCCAGATCCAGTGATGTCTCTACCAAAATCCTTCAGTGCTCAGTTCCAACGCTGTGTCCTCCAAGAAACATTTTCTTAATCACGCAACATGGTCTTCCTCTTTAGGCCCCACCCCCCGCCCCGACCTCTGTGTGTCCGCTCACTCAGTTTCACGTTACCCTTGTTTGGGTCCTGTCTCCCCGTACACCCTCTCCTATCCACGGCAGCCTCTTGCAGGAATAGAGTCTTGCTCAGCTTTGGGCTTTGGAGTTTACCAAGTGCTTTGTAAATACCCGTCACACTGAGTAGTACAAAGCAGTAGACCGATAGTGGAAATATCCAGGGAGACGCCATATCCTGGGGATATCCTGGGGTCTTCTAGGAGTAGGTGACCTTTGGCCGAGCCTCGTACAATGGGCAGATCTGAACGTAGTGTCCAGGTTTCTTCCCTCTTCCTGAGATAGGTAGCCCCGTCCCCTTCTTGGGGATTTCTGACCGCAACGGGATTTGCTACCTCCCTGGAGCAAAGAGAGAAAAGGATATCCTTGAAAGCGCTTGGGGCTCCAAGGGACAGCTGGGTGGTCCAATCCCAGAGAAGCCCTCACCACCCCTGCCTGCCTCGGGCTAACACCTGAACCGTTTTGGGGAAGTGCAGCTGTCCCAGAGCCAGGCAGTGGGCCCCGAGCAACAAACAAGTGCCCTTATTTCTTCTTTGTTTCTCTTTTCTCTCGTCCCCCTCCCTTCTTTTCTTCCTCCTTTCCCTTCCTTCCCCACCCCCTTCACACCCATCCGTCCTTCTCCTTGGGCCCCCCGGCCGCTGCCCTCCTGCCCGCCGTCCGCCCCCCTCCCAGCTGTCCTCGGCCCTGCTGTTTGATGCTGTCTACGCCGTGGTCACCGCCGTGCAGGAGCTCAACCGCAGCCAGGAGATCGGCGTGAAGCCTCTGTCCTGCGGCTCGGCCCAGATCTGGCAGCACGGCACCAGCCTCATGAACTACCTGCGTATGGTGAGGGGCCGCTGGGGCCCCGCAGCGGGGATGGGACGCTCTGTTCACCGCCCTGTGCCTCCAGGCCTCCTCGGAATATCCCAGCCCTGGATAAAACAGCCATCAGCAGTGACACCATTCCCTGCACCGTGGGCCACCGTTGTTCCCTGATCCCTGACGCCCCACTGAGGAGGCATAGTCTGGAGCTGGCTTTCCTGACCATGTCTCCAGCTGTGTCTCCTCTGGGGGGATGGACGTGGATCTCTAGCCCACCAAGAAGACCTCTCCTGTCAGAGAAGCCTATTGCAGAGTGGGTTTTGCATTTAGAGTCAGGGGTTTCCTGACTCCCTGCAGACCCAAAGGTGGGTGAGCAGCTGCCCAAAGAGGATAGATTCTGTTAACAGCAGGCACCCTGGGGGAGGAACACAGGAGAACTGGAGTTCAGGCCGCCATCTTGGCACTATGTTGGTTTATGTGCGGTCATTGGGTGTGGGGCATCCATCTCCGACTCCAGCCCCAGCCAAGTCTGAATTTGTTCCAGAAACATCGCATTTGTAGTCATGAGAGCCTGTGGTTGAGAGGCAGGAGAATGGACCCTGATGGTCTGCTTTCATTCAGGCATCCTTAAATAGCCCATGTGTGGAATGCTTAGAGCCAAGTGGAACACGGGCCCTATTTGGTGCTGTAACTCACTCTCTCTTGGACAGGTAGAATTGGAAGGTCTCACCGGCCACATTGAATTCAACAGCAAAGGCCAGAGGTCCAACTATGCCTTGAAAATCTTACAGTTCACCAGGAACGGTTTTCGGCAGGTAAGTCTGGCTCCACAGCCATGATGGCCCATCCTTCCTCATTGTTCCCTTCTGCGTCCCCAACCCTCCCATCCCATATCTCCTTGGCACCCAGGACGGCCCCTGCTCTCGGTTATCGCCGGGAGCTACATAGTTGCCTCCTATGCATGGCTCCTGGCATGTGCCAGCCTCCCCTGCTTTGGGCCACCAAATCAGCTAGTGTGGGTCAGGGACTGCAGCTCCAGCAGAATACCAAGAGGGAGGCCATCATGCTCTGCAGGGGAAGGGGGGCAAGAGGGTATCACATAAGGAAGACATTCCCAGGCCATGCCCACCATTTTGAATTATTCTACTCCCCGAGTTTCACCCTAATGCTGGAACCAGCATCAGACTCCCGAGAGCGTGCACGGAAGGAACCAACTGGGTCCCTTTGGCGTTGGAGTAGACAGCCAGCTCCCTCCTGCTGGCTCTTTCCTGACCGACCCATGCCCACCCCATGCTGGTCACAGCCCTCCTCTCCTGTCTGCTACCTTTCTCTCCCATCAGCTCCGGATAGCTCAGTCCTCTGAAGCTCCTTTTCAACCCCCCCACTGCTCCCTCCTTTCTTCACGAGCTTATTCTCCCTCTGTCCAGTCCTCTCACATCAGCAGAGACAAGGATCCGGACAACCCCTCCAGGTGCCTCCCTGAGGGTCTCCCAGCTGCCCCATCCTCTGGATAATCAACCCCCTATTCTTAAGCTAGCCCTCTTCCAGCCTTAGAAAAGCCAGAGAAATGGGAACTGATGAGCTAATTATAGCAGGAACCAGACGCACTGGAGGGCTTCTGGCTGTCAGAGTAGCTGAGCGCGGGAGTGTGGCCCGGAAGGGGCTACAGTCACCTTTCCTCAAGGTTATCCAGATTCATTGTCCTCCTCCTCTTCCCCTTCCGCTCCCCCTCCTCCACCATCATCATCATCATCACAGAGCAGCTTGGCGCTTCCTAAGCTCTTACCACTGACCATAAACCACATTGGTTGTGTCCTATGTGTTTTCTCACTTAACCTTACAGACGAGGTGCTTTCCATTTATTTTCATTTTATTTGTTTGTCATCTCCGCGTCGAGACAGTTAATCTGGATACCTTCTATTTCCTTTTCTTGTCTGGCTCAGTGGCTAGAAGGTCAATATTCAATATTGATAAGTTGTTTCTGATCTTAGGGGGAACGCTCTGGCCTTTCACCATTAAATGTGCTGCTGGCCCTGGTGCTCAGTAGATGTTCTTTATCGAGCTGAGGGTGTTCCCTTCTCTTTCTAACTTCCTGAGAGTTTTTGCCATGACATGGGGTTTGAATTCTGTCAAGTGCTCTGTCTGGGTCAACAGGTAGAATCATATTACTTTTCTTCTTTAGCTTGATCATATGGTGGATTATATTAATTGGTTTTCAAATGTTTAATCGTCACACCCCTGGAATAAATCCCACTTGGACAGAGTGTATCATCTGTAGGCATTGTTGGATTTGGTTTGCTAATATTTTGTTGAGGATTTAACATCTATCTTCTGAGTGGTTACTGGTCTGCCTTGGGCTTGGAGGGTTTTTTACTTAATTTTTTAATTCCTTTCATCTGCTTTAGGTATCGGGGTAATTTGGCTTCACAAGATGAATTAAGAAGTATTCCCTTTCTTTTCTGTGTTCTGGAATAAGTTGCATGTAACTGCTGTTAATTCGTCTCTAAATGTTTGGTGACACACTCCAGGGAAGCCATCTGGGCCTGGAGATTTGTTTTTCGGGAACCTTTAAATTACAAATTCAATTTCTGAAATGGTTATAGGACTATGCAGGTTATTTGTTCCACCTTAGTTAGGGTTTGTTCTTCTTAGTTGGTAGTCGGTGATAGGTACTTTTTTTTTAATCCCTATTTTATAAGTGATGAAAGGAATGCTCATGGAGGTAGCCGGACCTGGCCTTGAACAGTTAGCCTGGTAGCGGGTTTTGAACCTCAACATCTCTGACTCTGAAGCTCGCCTTCTTAACCGTTACGACAGACAAATCATGCCTCAACATCACCTTGGTAATTTGTTCAAAACACAGATTTTTAGACTCCACTGTACAAGGGTCCCATTGGGTAGACCTCGGGTAGGGCCCAGGAACTGATGTGGTCACTGAGCACGCAGGGGGATCCCAACGAAACCCTAGACTACACTGATGAGTCCTGGCCACACCCACGTCCTGCCACTCTGTCCCCGTGTCTGAGGGGCTCTGGCCTCAGCCCTTCCTTCTGGGAGGACAGTGATTATGCCAGGCCACGACGCCACGTTACCTTTCTTGGAAAACAACAAGATAAAAGGAGAGTCCAGGGTTAGGTAGATATCCAGAAACGCTGGGCTAGAGTATCGCCGAATGGTCATCTCATTTCTCTAACCAACCGATGAGCATGTGCTCAGTATGAGTGCGAGTTCTGGCTTCCCCAACTGAACATTTATGCAGAAGAAGCAAATCCCTGCAGTGTGGATTTGACCCTAAAGGGTCAGCATGCCTACCTTTTTCTATGCAATTTTCCCTAGTAGCTGTAACATTTCCACTCTTTGATCTAGAAATGACACTGCTTCCTTCTGTCAGGCACTGTGCTGGGCTCAGAAGAAACCAAGCTACAGAAGGCCCAGTCCCTGGCCCTGAGAGAGCTCACAGTCAGGGGACACGGGAAAATAATAAGCGCAGTTTGGGGTTGGGAAGCTCAGATCATGCCCTCGGGCTCCTAATTCCCTGAACAAAGGAAGCCTCCAGCCTGTAGGGAAATTGCCAGGCGGACTTCTGTGAGCCCCAGTATGCTCAGGGGCTGCGAAATGAAGAACGTTCATTCCTGTGTTCAGTAGATACCTGTTGTGCCTACTATGGTCTCGACTTTTGTCTAAGCACAGGCTTTAAAGAATGGGCAAAGTGTCTGCTTTCCTGGGGCCTATATTGTAGTATGGGTAAAACAATGGCAAACACATCCATACACAATACAGTGTCAGTAGTGATCAGTGCTATAGGAAAAATTAGAAAGGGCAAGGAAATGAAGCATGTGGGGATAATCATGGGGAAGACGTAGTTAGGAGAACATAACGCTTATGCCCAGCCCCAGACGCACTCCACAGAAGGTTCAGTCCCAGACTCTGAACATCTCCCCATTGGACCTCAGGCCTGCGTTCAGAGCGATGCCCGGAAGAGGCCCCCTTCCAGCCCCCTCCCACCAGGCAACACCTGCAGTGGTAGAGTTGGTTGGAGGCTCTGACCCCACCCTCTGCTTGAATGACAGCTGATGAGGCTCAAAGTACCTCTTTCCCTTAACTCTGCTTGTCCAGTAGCCACTACTCGGGCTGGGAAAAAACAGCATCCCAGCTTCCAGGCCCCAGCTCAGCTCAGCCCAGCCCATCCCAGCCCATCAGGGGATTCTGGTCTGCAGCATCCTGAACACCGGCTACTGGTCCTTTTTCGGCTGCATACACGGTTGGCGTAGGTAGGGTGTCTCCAACCCAGATGTGCAGAGGAATGACCCAGGTGCTTGCCATAATCGTACATTCCCAGGCCCCACAGCTGTAAATTCTGAGTCCGTAAAATGGGGTGCCTTGCGTAGGTCTGCATATTCTTGTCTGGCACCCAGAGAGCCCATTACAGTACAGGGGGGCCACAGGCTGTATTTTGACAAATAGTGCCCTCTGTGCATAGCATTTCCTCTTGACCTCCTCATAGCCCACTCCCATCTTTTTGAGCCAAGGAGTCCATCAAAGAGGAAGGTGTTTCTGGTCTTCCGCTACCCTAAGGGATGCACATTTTTCTAAGGTTTTATTTTAATACCAAGTGTGATATTAGTTTCAGGTGTACAGTATAGTGACTCAGCACGTCCCTGTGTCACCCAGGGCTCATCACGACCAGTGCCCTCCTTCGTCCCCATCACCTAGTTCACCCCTCCTCCCACCCCACCCCTTTCTGGTGACCAATAGTTTGCTCTCTGTAGTTCAGAGTCTGTTTCTTGGTTTGCCCCCCTTGTCTCTTTTTTTTCCCCTTGGCTTATTTGTTTTGTTTCCTAAATTCCACATATGCCGAGATCATACGGTATTCGTCTTTCTCTGACTGATTTCACTTAGCATAATACTCTCTAGATCCATCCATGTCATTGCAAATGGCAAGCTTTCATTCTTTTTTATGGCTGAGTAATATTCTTTATTATCACATCTTCTTTATCCATTCGTCATTGGATGGACACTTGGGCTGCTTCCGTAAGCTGGCTATTGCAGATAATGCTGCTATGAACATCGGGGTCCATGTCTCCCTCTGAATTAATGTTTTTGTGTCCTTTGGGTAAATACCCAGTAGTGCGATAATTGGATCGTAGGGTAGCTCTATTTTTAACTTTTTAAGGAAGCTTCATACTGTTTTCCAGAGTGGCTTGCACCAGTTTGCATTCCCACCAACAGTGCACGAGGGTTCCTTTTTCTCCAGGGACACACATTCTTGATTGGATTTATAAAGTGGATTGCGATAATCCCCTTTATTACCCATTTTTCTTCAACAGATCTGGTGACTGTCCTGCTACTTCCCTGTCTCGCTCAGGCTCCGTGAATACCCGTGAATACTGCGCAAGTTGTATCATGGGCACAGACAGAGCTCTGCAGCTCTGGTCCCCAGGTCCCATCTCAATCACCAGCCCAATCTTTGCCTCTTGATAGATGTCCTTCCCCTGATTATTATAGGATGAAGAAATGGTTTGGGGAGTGATAATTACTTAGGCTTCTTTTCCAGGATGGGAGGAAAGTCAGTAGCTCTGCTTGAATATTCTTCCAATGCCATCCACGGTGGTGCTGGCAGGGGAAGGGGTAGCAACCAGAACAGAAGCAATAACATCTCTTTAGTACCTGTCGTGAACCAGACACCACATGGGCCCTTGGCACAGATCCCGTCTGACATGGGGGACCGCCCTTGAAGGTGGATAAACCCCCACATCACACATAAGGAAACTGTTGCTCCAGGAAGATAAGGAACTTGACCCAAGTTCATTATTAGCAAAGACTTTGGGCAGAGCTAAAATTCACCCTCAGGCTTGTCCAACTCCAAAGCCCATGCTCTTGGACCTCCTGCTCTTGGATTTTGCTCACTTTCTTGGAATCCCTGAGCTCCCAAATCAAAACACTTTACTCAGGTCTATTGCTTTCCTGTCACCTGCCCCCAGTGACCTGCTGGCTGGGCTTTCTTTAGTAATGGTGTCTTCTCCTTAGGATTTGGTTTTGTTCCTTCTCTTCCTGTCTGGGTGAGTGGCTATTAAGAGCTGGTTTTGATTATTTAGAATGCACCACACAGGGACCCAGTGGGTTGTAATTGGTAAAATGTCTGAACCAAATGCCATATTCCCTGCTGGTGGCTGATTAAGGGATTATTACCATTTTAAAAATAGTCTTTTAGAATTGAGGGTTATTTTTTACCATTAAAAGAATTACTATTTTGATTCTGTTTGGAGAGGGTTTTCCATCTTGGAATTCTGTGGAGCTCCTATTGGAGACTGTTTTGGGGGAAATGTTCCCTAGAGTGTCCCATAAGTGGTATTTCTGAAGCTGGACCATCTCCCAGTTGCTTATTTATGGGCCCAGAGGTCAATGGTATTGCTTCAGGGTTCCCCAAGGCCATCCTCTTGTTCCGCCTATGTGAGCTCTCCCTTCTCTAGCCCATATTTTCCCTTTTTGTTCCCCAGAAGATGTCCTGGATCACACTGGAATAGTATAATCTCCATTCTTCATTCAGGATAAATCAGATTTGGCAGAGACAAGGGGAACAAAGAAAGAAGCGGAGCATGAGAGGGCCCTTAATTTCCTTCATTTAACTTAGTCTAAAGATCAGAGATTCTGTGCAGCCCCCAAGTGACTTTCTTAGGGCTGTAGTAGGACGAGCATACCTTTCATCTGAGGATTGGAATGGGCTTAACAGGCTCTAATTAAGCCTTTGGGAGAAGGAGGACTGAGGCGTGGGGGCCTGACATCCCTCACTAAAGACGCAGATCTCACTTTTCCTATTGGATCCCTGTGCTTCACAATGGGGATACCTCAGTTTCTTCCCGTGTGAAGATGGTAACTCCTCAACATTTGGCCTTGTTAAACCCGAGGATTAATGAAACTAGATTTTCATGGTACTCTCTTCTGCTTTCCTGTGGCTAGGTAGAACGTTGGCTCTGCTGACATGAGATAATAGGTCTCCTCCGTGATGCCCCATGTAGAGTGGTGCACATAGATATTTAAAATTTCTCATCTTGTATCCGCCATACATAAAGGCTACTCTCTCCATCTTGCAGGCAAAGAAACTGAGGCAGAGAGAGATAAAGTAATGTGTCCACATCCATACAGCTAGTAAGTTCCAGGCTTACCTGAGTCCAGGCCAGGCTATCTTCAAAGTTCATGGTCTTTCAACTCTGCGGCTTGGCCCAAGGACGCGTTGGGGGAGACCTCCGAGGCCTCTAGTCTAATCTTCCATCCCAGTGCAAGAATGTTTTCCATAATGTCCCCGAGAGAAGTGGCCACCCAGCCTCTCCTTGAGCCTTCCCCGGGCTGGGGAGTTCACTACCTCTCAAAGGACATATTTCCAGATCTTCCAGGCAAAGGGTCAAAATCTGCCTCCTAATTCTGCCTTCTGAAGCAGCCGGAATGGTCCACTTTGTGTTCTTTTTACCAACTCTTCAAATATTTGAAAATAGTTTGATTTTTCTTCATTTATTCACTTATTCCTGAAATTTTGCATAACACTGTTGGAGAACCTTCTCTGTGTCCAGGGCGGGGAATGCAAGATACATGAGTCATGGTCCCTTCAAGAGCTCATAATCTTTGGGGAAAGGCAAAAATTGTAGTCAACAATTACCCTAGTGAGCCTCTGATATCTTTCCTTCTGCCAACAGCAGCCCATAGCTGTTCCCAATATACTATGGCCCCCAAACCTCACACCTCTGATGCTTTGGGGGTTTGTTTAGGTCTCCGTTGAAACATGAAGCCCAAATTGAGGACCATACTCCAGATGGGGTGAAATGGGATAGGGCTGAGAGCACTGGCTCACAAATGCTAAATTTCCATTCACCGCATTAGCTTGCATACTGGAATTAGCCTTCGAATCTTTAATTCATTCAGAACCTGGACGTTGGAGTCAATTACTTGTTCTGCTTGCACCCTTGCCCCCAAAATATGCAAGGTTATTTTCACGTGAACTTTTCACAGAAAACATCCGTGAGCCACCCCTCCCTTAGACCACTTGTGTACTTAAGTCTGTTCCCATGGAGATGGAGAGATATGCAGATCTGGCCAAGAGTGGGCGAGGAAAAAGCCTTGAGAACTGATGGCCACGTTTCATTTTCCAAAGCTGATATAAACTCAGCTTTTCAAAGGGCTGGTTCTCTGGAACGACTTGAGTGTAGTTCTAACGAGGCAGGGGGATGAGCCAGATGGCTTTTGTGAGTCACCCTCGCCAACCAAGAACTCAGGGGTCCCATGTCCTCCAGAAGGTTCAGGGAATCCAGCTCCAACTTCCTGAGTTCCTGCAGGTCCCACCAGTTGCTGGGAGGACAGCCTGCCTCTCTCGAATTTCCTCTCCTGCCGCCTTCCTCGACAAGCCCGCACACAGGCACGCCGGCCCCCCGTGCGGGGAAGTCTGGGATCGGGCAGTGTTTGTGGTGGTAGAACTTGCTTTGGCAGCACCCCCGAGCCGTGTGAAGGCAGCCAGCTGCATTTCTCGCCATGGCTCTCTGCGGCCGGGGGACACCAGCAAACAAATTCTGTTGCTTTGATGGGAATCTTAACAGAACTGTTGGTAGGATCCCCTCCTGTCCCCACCTCCGGACCCTTTTCCCCACTTCAAAAGCAAACAAATATAGAACAACAGAAAACTCTAGAAAGACCCTGTCACATGAGAGTCTGTGCTGCCATTGCCTGCAGGCGGCATTGGGGGAGCAGTGAAGAGGGGGGTCTCTCCTCCGTGGAGAGGCCCTGCCTGGCATCTGTGCCCTTTGGCCCAGCCCCTCCCGTCACGAGCCTCTGTGACAGCGCTGGTGCCATGTGCTAGCGAGAACAGCCAGTAAGGCTCAGACAGGTTCCCCGGTGGAGCGGGGACGCTGCTCTGAGAGTGTCCTGATTGCTACTGTCTAATACATTTTCAATCTGAGGAAGGAGTTTACCATAAATACGCAGATCCTTTGAAGCTGCCTTTGCGGAGCCTGGCTCGGAGCGCCGGAGCGGGGGTTTGATTGCTGAAAACCAGCAGCCTCGAGAGCCAGCTCGCTGGCTGGGGGACAGAGCTGACAAGAGTGGGCCGGCCGGGGAGGCTGCTCGGCGGGCCGTTCCCCATGAGCCAGCGAACCAGCGAGCACTTTGCCTTTGATGAGGAAATTCTGGGATGGCAAGCAGTTCTCCGGGAGAGGACGGGGGCTGCTTTGAAGGTTGCTGAGAAGTCATTTGCGTCTTCCTTTTAATTAAGGAGCTGGGAGAAGGGGAATTGGTCTGAGGTTTGAAATAGCTGATGTCTCCTCGTGTCTCCTCGAATGTCATTGATTCTTAGAGCCGGAGGAGCCCTGAAGGGTCCATGGGTCCAGGTCTCCCTCCGGAGAACGCGGATAGCCGTGTGTCACTCTGGGGCCTAAGACCCCTTGTGGCCCCATTTGCTCCCAGAGTGAAAGGGCAGCTCCCCAGTGAGGCCATCACACACCGGGCCCTGCTTACCTTCAAGCCTCCTCCGGTGCCGCGGGGCTTGGACGCTCTGCCCCTGCTGTGGGTTTTCGGACCCTCATCCTTGAGAGCAAAGCCAGCCCTGCCCCGCCGAGACTGGGGCTCAGCACAGGCCTGCAGAACGGAATGCACCAGCGAACAAGGGCCTGGGGTATGTGCAGAGCCGGACACCAGGGCCTGGGGAGTGTGCAGGGAGCACCCTGGACCTGCGACTCCAGCCCTGAGGAGCTCACATCCAGCAGGGACGCCGGAGCCCTGGGGACCTAGGATTTTGTTGTGAGAGCTCTCTAAAAGCTACCTTTCCCCAGTTTGTTCAAAGAGAGGGTTCCTATGACAAGCCTCTGTGTTGGCAACTGAAACATGAAGCTGTGAAATGGAAGGCCCCCCCAAATCACCATACACGTCTTTCCCTTCCCCCAGAGCAGTACCGTCTGTAAGTGAATTAACACACTGTTCCATCCCTCCTCCCAGGAGGGCATCTGGCATTCCTGGCCACCCACCCCCCAGATGACAGACAGCCGAGGGGCAGATGAGCTGGCTTTGGACGGGTGTGACCTGAAGGACCCCCTCTCCTCCTGTCTCCCCGGCCTGCGTGCGTCTGGTTCTTTCTCCCAAAGCACTGGCACTTCCTGCTTATCAGCTTTGATGGGAAATTCACCGACTGCAGAAGCTTATTCACACATCAGCCGGCAAACAAATTAGAGCTACTTAAATTTTCCAAACGGGGGGGGGGGGGTGCTTTTGGGCAGAGGAGCAGGGTTGCAAAGTGCTGCATTTTAAATATATTTCTTGTAATATGCCCCATCATGCATCCTGCCGGAGCCCAGCTTGGGGAACTCTACCAGTGCAGAGTGACTCTTCTCCGCGCCTCTACAGCCAGCTCATGCCTGAGAGAGCTGGAAGAGGCCGAGCTGCTACTTTGGTCTCAGGAAGCAGCTCACGTCATCAGCTCTGTGGAGAGGTGGGCACACCACCGACCAGAGGTGTGGGCAATTGAGGGCAGGCAGGCCGGCTATGGGGGGAGCCCAGGGAGGCGAGGGGGAGCCATGTGCAGAGACCCTAGCATTCTATTCCTCTGTGTCCCCCCTCCCCCCAGTAAAATACGGCTGATGGTCTTAATGATACCTGCTTTATGGACTTTATAAAATGATCGTGAGCACAAAATGAAAGGCCGTTTGTAGATGTGCTCGGAGGATTCTGCCGTACTGTGCAGAATTGAGTCCTGTCCTCTCTCTCCTGGAGAGGTCTGTGTGTATATTTCTCTGTCTTTGTATGTAGCGTTCCTGGAGTCTTGCTTGTAGCCTGGTTCAGGGCAGAAACAAGGACAAAGCAGGGCTGAGCCATGTGTTTATGTCACCCCTGCTCCGAGTCCAGAGCGCTGCGGGAATGCCACGAAGGCCAGCCCGCGCTTGGGGAACTCAGTTCTGCCACCTAGCCACTCCATGCTGCAGGAGGGGCTCCCCCGTAGCCTTCTCCTCCCCTACTTCTCTCCTTCTCCACCCCTAACCTCTGTCCTCCGTCTGGTCCTTCATGTGGCAGCTTCACACATACCACTTGGCTCTGGGTGGCATGAAGATAAGCCCAGAAGTCACAGCTCCCTTCCTGGGAGAATCGATAGAACTTTCTAGGGCCTACCTGATGT
>PISX010001784.1:0-71460 GCA_004024625.1 Mellivora capensis
GAAAGAAAAAATTTTTAAAAATTTCTAGAACAGGACATGCTTGAATGAAAATATTATGAAAGACTAGAAAACCCATTATATTCCCCTGATGGGTTCAGAGAACATTTGAAAACAACAAGGAATGTTCTAGCAAAAGGGTTATCAGCAGTATAAGATGCTTGGCAGTGCCTTTTTCACAGAGTAACTATGTAATAGTTTTTCCCCCTGATTAAAGAAAATAAGAGTTCTTCTTGGTTAATCAGTAATATGGAAAGGCATAAAATTGGGGAGAGAAACACTGCAATTTCATCACCCTGAGGAAATGTCATTAACATTTTGGTGATCATTCTTTCCCGTGTTTCTCTATACATTTATATACACCCTTATGTAATTTTACATTTGTCAAATATCGGATCTTCTATTGGAACTATAGAGTCCTTTCTTTTAAAAAACAATCTTATTTCCTCCCCCACTTCTCTCACCTACCCAGTCTTTTAACAGCCATCCCCTACCACCCAAATAGATGTTAACTATGTGCTACTTATTCATTCATCACTTTTCTCCTGCCTTCAACACATATGACTTTCCTTTTTATTTATTATTTATTTTTTTTACTAAAATGGGGTAATATTTTATAGACTTCTTCATATCTTGCTTCTTTCTCTTAGAACGTCATGTAAATCTCTGGCAAGTTAACTGTTACAAATCTAACTCATTCTTTGTAATGGCTACAAAGCATTCCTGAATGTGCAGACATTACCATTATTCAATAATTCTGTTATTGAGAACCATTTATGTGGTTTCCAGATATTGTTACTATAAATGATCCTGCAGTAACTACCCTTGGACATATTTCATTAAGCACTGGTTGGATAACGTACACTGAAACTGTACCAGGGATTGACATAATATTTTCTAGTATCTTTTTTCTGTGAGCCGGTCTTTCCCTTTTCAGAAAATCAAGACTCCATAGGCTTATTTCCAGAATTTAAATGTTTTAATCAGGACTTCTAAAATAAAACCATCCTCCATTCTGCTGTCAAAGTTATTCTCATAAATCACAAGTGATGTCCTTTTCCTAACTCCTAACTGCCTACAAGATAAAGACCAGATTTCTCAATGTGCATTCAAAATCTTCTCTAGAGGAGAACCAATTAATTTCTGTTTAGCTACTATCATATCCCACTTGGCAACAAGGGACAGTTTGCTATTTCCCCAACAGTGCCTTTTTGTCTCCTGCCACAGGGTCTTTTCACACTCTAATTTACCCAGTCATCTCTTCCATAAATCTTTTGCTAATAATGACAAGCATAAGTTGTCATAACCTCTTCTGTACTTCCAGAGCTCTTGGTATATTTTTTAAATAAAAAATTTATTTGGAATATTTTTAGATTTACAGAAAAGTTGCAGGAAATTACAGAGAGTTCCTGAATACTCTTCACTCAGTTTCCCCTACTGTTAGTGTCTTACATTACCGTGTTATATTTGTCAAAACTAAAAACCCAACATTGTTAACACTATTACTATTACCTAAACTCCAGACTTTATTGGATTTCATCAGTTTTTCCACTAATGTTCTTTTTCTGTTTCAGGATCTAATCTAGGATACAATGTTGTATCTGGTCATCATGTTGCTGATATTCAATTTATTAAATATATAGTTAGAGAGAGAGACCAGTTTTTTATTTATTTCTGGCAGGAGAGCAAACCTAGTTCTTGTTTCTCCATCTTGACTAAAAGCAAAGGCAAAGATTTTTTTTTTTTTTTGAGAGAGAGAGAGAGAGAGCGAGAGCGAGAGCATGAGCAGGAAAGTGAGGAGCAGAGAGAGAGGGAGGGAGAGAGAGAATCTCGAGCAGGCTCCATGCCCGGTGCAGAGCCTGATGTGGGATAGATCCCACAACCCTGAGATCATGACCTGAGCCAAAATCAAGAGTCAGACACTCAACTGACTGAGCCACATGGTCACCCCAAAGTCTAAGATTAGTTTTATTTATTTTAATTTTTTAAAAAGACTTCATTTATTTATTTGAGAGAGAGAGAAAGCATGAGCAGGGGGAGGGGCAGTAGGAGAGGGAGAAGCAGACTCCCAGCTGAGCAGGGAACCTGATGGGGGGCTCTGTCCCAGGACCCTGAGATCATGATGTAAGCCCAAGGCAGACACTTAACTTACTGAGACACCCAGGCACCTGTTAAGATTCGTTTTAAATAAAGAACAAAATATTTTGTTCATTTTAAATAAAGAACAAAATATTTTCTTTGTGATTAAAATAATATTTATCCCACATTTCAAGGATAATATTTGTCTAAAAATAAAAGAAAAAATTCTTTAAGTTAAAAATGGGCCCCCTCTGGCAAATGTCACCAAAATAGCTTAATTTTAATTTAAATAAAATAGTTACTTAGAGGTACACTAGAAATTTGAGAATGCCATCGCTGTTAACAGATTCCACATATATCTGCAATTCCTCACCTTACTGTTTCCATTCTCTATTACCCAAATCTCCCTCACCTGCAAAAATGGATAGAGAGCTCCATGTATGAGAAAATTAAGAAAATTCTTTCCTTTTTGATTAGGTGGTATGTAAAAATAAAGTCAATCTACATTGATTCACACCAATCTATTGCCTTGGCTTTCCAAGAATTGCTAAGCATCCCCTATGGCCCTAGCAAGCATTATAAAGTCGAAAGAAATATGACAAAGCAAAAGTGAGAAAACAAATTAAACCAGGTGTCAACTTAAAAAAGAATCTATTGATGTAATTCATCACATTAAGAGATGAAACTAGAAAACCCTGTGCTCATCTCATAAAAACATATGATTAAGTCCACATCCATTCCTTATAAAAACTCATAGCAGAGTAGAAGGAAACTTCTTCACCCTGATAAAAAGCACCTACAAACCCTGCCACAAGCATTCTAATGGTGAAACATTACAAAAGTTTTTCTTAAAATTTATGCATTATGCATTTTATTTCCACTTCCTTTCAACACTGTACTGCAGGTCCTAGTCAATACAGTCAGGCAAGAAAAAAATTCCACAAGCTTTGAAATGAAAGAACCAAATTTAGTATGAGCAATTGTAATGATTTCTTGCAAAGAAAAACAACAACAACAACAACAAAATATCTACATTAAAATGGTCAAAACTACCAAGGGACCTGGATAGAAAATAAATATCTAAAAATTTATTTCATTTCTATACCTCAACAAGAAAGAACTAAGAGATGGAATACTAAAAACCACCATTTGTAAAAGAAAAAAGAAATTTGCTAGAATATAAAAATATGCAATATTTTTATAGATAAAATTATAAAATTTTTTGAAGGTTATTAAAGAATGCCTAAACCAGTAGACAAATCTATTGTATTAATGATAAGGATCAGGAGAATGTCAATTCTTCCAAATTTATTGATTTATAATAATATTAATCAAAATCCAAACTTTTTTTCATGGAACAATAACAAGCTGATTTTTTTAAAAATTCAAATTCAGTTATTAACATATAACGTATTATTTGTTTCAGGGGTACAGGTCTGTGATTCATCAGCCTTACACAATATTCAGTGCTCACCACAACACATACCCTCCCCGATGTCCATCATCCAGTCACCCTATCCCCTATCCCCCTCCTCTCCAGCAAACCTCAGTTTGTCTTCTAAGATTGAGAGTCTCTTATGGTTTGTCTCCTAAGATTGAGAGACTCTTATGGTTTGTCTTCTTCTCTGGTTTCATCTTGTTTCATTTTTTTCCTGTCTGATTTTTAAAATTTACTTGGAAAGGCAAAATGTCAAACCAAGAAAATCTCTAAAAAGAACTAGACAAGGGAGAGGGGAAGCAGGAGTTTATCCTGTAGGTTGTTAAGTTTTAATATGAAGCTACAATACATAAAGCTACAATACATAAAAAGATCCAAGAAATAGGAGCACCTGGGTGGCTCAGCCATTAGGCGTCTGCCTTCAGCTCAGGTCATGATCCCAGGGTCCTGAGATCGAGCCCCACATCGGGCTCCCTGCTCAGTGGGGAGCCTGCTTCTCCCTCTCCCACTCCTTCTGCTTGTGTTCCCTTTCTCACTGTGTCTCTATCAAATAAATAAATAAAATATTTTTAAAAAAGATTCAAGAAATAGACCACCCCACATCAGTAAGGGTAATCCTTGATTATCCTATATAACTAATGTGCCCTGAAATAGCCTGACTTGCCACAACAGAGGTTTCTTTCTCACTTGTATCACCAATTAATTAACCCATCTGGCTTTCTCTCACTCTCTCCTCCAAGCTGGAAATCTGGACTGCTTCCCTATTGCAACTCCTTGGGGTTCTTTGCTTCTAGTCTCAGGGTAAGATAGCACATAGCACATAAACACCCCCACCTGCTCTTAACTGTGCACACCACTCCCTCCCACATTTCCATTGTTAAGAACTCAGGCATGTGGTCTCAACACAACTACATGGAAGGCTAGGAAATGCGGTTTCTTTGTGTATACCCAGAAATGAAAAATGATGTGATGAACTAGCATTGTTTCTGCCAAAGAGTATGAAAACTTATACATGACAGAATTGGCATAGCTGATCCCTGGGGAAAGTATTAATAATTAATAAATGAGGCTGAGAAGGAAAAAAGGAACTCATACACTACACATAAATAATTTTCCAATGGATTTAAAAACTTAAGAAAGACAAAAGAGAAAACGAAGACAACCTACTGAATGGGAGAAGATATTTGCAAATGACATATCTGATAAAGGTTTACTATCAGAAATATATGGAGAACTTATACAACGGAACACCAAAAAAGTAGAAACCCAAACAATCCCCCAAATCCAATTAAAAATGGGCAGAAGACATGAACAGACATTTCTCCAAAGAAGACATACAGATGGCTGACAGACACATTAAAAAAATGCTCAACCTCACTCGTCATCAGGGAAATGCAAATCAAAACCACAATGAGATATCACCTCACACCTATCAGAGTGGTTAAAATAAAAAACAAAAACAATAATTGTTGGCAAGGATATGGTAAAAAAGGAACACTCATGTGCTGTTGGTGGGGATGTAAACTGGTACAGCCACGGTGGAAAACAGTATAGAGATTCCTCAAAAAATTAAAAATAAAATTACCATATGCTCCAGTAATTCCACTATGTCTTTACCCAAAGAATATGAAAACACCAATTTGAAAAGATGTATACACCCTTATGTTTATTGCAGCATTATTTATAATACCCAAATTATGGAAGCAGCCCAAGTGTCCCTCAATAGATAAATGGATAAAGAAGATATAGTATATATCTATGTGCTATATATGGAATACAATATACAATGAAATATTATTTTTTTAATAATTTTTATTGTGTTATATTAGTCACCATACAGTATATCATTAGTTTTTGATATAGCATTCCGTGATTCGTTATTTGCGTATAACACCCAGTGCTCCATGCAATACGTGCCCTCCTTGATACTGGGCTCACCGATTCCCCCGCCCCTCTCTCCTTTAAAACCTTCAGTTTGATTCCTGGAGTCCATAGTCTCTCATGGTTTGTCTCCCCCTCTGAATTCCCCACCTTCAGTTTTCCTTTTTTTCTCCTAATGTCCTCCATGCTATTTTTATGTTCCACAAATAAGTGAAACCATATGATAATTGCAATTATTTCACTTAGCATAATATCCTCCAGTTCCATCCATGTTGGTATTCATCCTTTATGATGGCTGAGTAATATTCCATTATACATACATCTTTATCCATTCGTCTCTTGAAGGGCATCTTGTCTCCTTCCACAGTTTGGCTATTGTGTACATTGATGTTATTGGGGTGCATATGGCCTTTCTTTTCACTACATCTGTATCTTTGGGGTAAATACCCAGTAGTACAATTGTTGGGTCATAGGATAATTCTATTTTTAACTTTTTGAGGAACCTCCACACTATTTTCCAAAGTGGCTGTACCAACTTGCATTCCCACCAACAGTGTAAGAGGGTTCCCCTTTCTCCATAAAGTTTTTTTAAAGAGTTTATTTATTTATTTGACAGAGAGAGAGAGAGCACAAGCAGAGGGAGTGACAAGCAGAGGGAGAGGGAGAAGCAGACTCCCCACAGAGCAGGGGGAGCATAATGTGGTCCTCAATCCCAAGACCCCAGGATCATGACTTGAGCCGAAGGCAGTTGCTCAACCAACTGAGCCACCCAGTTGAAAATTTGTTGTTTCTTTTCAATTTTCGCCATTTTAACTGGTATAAGGTAGTATCTCATTGTGGTTTTGATTTGAGTTTCCCTGATGGCTCATGATGTTGAACATTTTTTCATGTGTCTGTTAGCCATTTGTATGTCTTCTTTAGAGAAGTGTCTGTTCATGTCTTCTGCCCATTTTTTTTTACTCGATTATCTGTTTTTTGGGCATTGAGTTTGAGAAGTTCTTTATAGATCTTGGATACCAGCCCTTTATCTGAGTGTCATTTGCAAATATCTTCTCCATTCTGCGGGTTGCCTCTTTGTTTTGTTGACTATTTCCTATGCTGTGCAGAAGCTTTTTAACTTGATGAAGTTCCAAAAGTTCATTTTCACTTTTGTTTCCCTTGCCTTTGGAGACATGTCTTGAAAGAAGTTACTGTGGCCAATGTTGAAGAGGTTACTGCCTTTGTTCTCCTCTAGGACTTTGATGGATTCCCGTCTCACATTGAGGTCTTTCATCCATTTAGAGTTTATCTTTGGGTATGGTGTAAGCGAATGGCTGAGTTTCATTCCTCTGTTCATAGCTGTCAAATTTTCTCAGCACTATTTATTGAAGAGTCTGTCTTTTTTTCCATTGGATATTCTTTCCTGCCTTGTCCAAGATTAGTTGACCATAGAGTTGAGGGTCCAAACCTGGGCTCTCTATTCTGTTCCGATGGATCTATGTGTCTGTTTTAGTACCAATACCATGCTGCCTTAGTGATCACAGCTTTGTAATAAAGCTTGAAATCAGGCAATGTGATGCCCTCAGCTTTTTTTTTCTTTTTCAATATTTCCTTGGTGATTCAGGGTCTTTACTGGTTCCATACAAATTTTAGGATTGGTTTGTGCCAGCACTTTGAAAAATATCATTGGTATTTTGATCGGGATGGTGGTGAAAGCATAGATTGCTCTGGGCAACATAGACATTTTAACAATGTTTATTCTTCTGATCCATGAGTGTGGAATGTTTTCCCATCTTTTTGTGTCTTCTTCAATTTCTTTCATAAGTTTCCTGTAGTTTCTTGAGTATAGATCTTCCATCTCTTTAGTTAGGTTTATTCCAAGGTATATTATGGTTTCTAGTATTATAAATGGAATTGTAAATGGAATTTATAAATGGAATCAATTCCCTAATTTCTCTTTCTACAGTTACATTGTTAGTGTATAGAAAAGTAACTGATTTCTGTGCATTAATTGTGTATCTTGCCACATTACTGAATTGCTGTATGAGTTCTAATAATTTAGGGTTTGCAGTCTTTTGGGTTTCCCACATAAAATATCATGTCATCTGTGAAGAGAGAGAGTTTGACTTCTTCTTGGCCCATTTGAATACCTTTTATTTCTTTTGTTGTCCGATTGTTGTTGCTAGGACTTCTACTACAATGTTGAACAACGGTGGCAAGAGTGAGCATCCTTGTCATGTTCTTGATCTGAAGAGAAAGACTCTCAGTTTTCCCCCATTGAGAATGATATTTGCTATGGGCTTTTCTTAGATGGTTTTTATGAAATTGAGGAATGTTCCCTCTATCCCTACATTCTGAAGAGTTTTAATCAGGAAAGGATGCTGTAGTTTGTCAAATGTTTTTTCTGCATCAATTGAGAGTACCATGTGGTTCTTGTCTCTTCTCTTATTTATGTAATCTATCACATTGATTGATTTGTGAATGTTGAACCACCCTTGCATCCCAGGAATAAATCCCACTTGGTCGTGCCGGATAATCCTCTTAATGTACTGTTGGATCCTATTAGCTAGGATCTTGTTGAGAATTTTGGCATTCATATTCATCAAGGATATTGTCCTGTAATTCTCCTTCTTGATGGGGTCTTTGTCTGGTTTTCAGATGAAGGTAATGCTGGGCTCATAGAATGAGTTTGGAAGTTTTCCTTCTGTTTATATTTTTTGAAACAGCTTCTGGAGAATAGGTATTATTTCTTCTTTGAATGTTTGGTAGAATTCCCCAGGGAATCCTCAGGCCCTGGACTCTTGTTTTTGGGGAGTTTTTTGATCACTGCTTCAATCTTGTTACTGGTTATTGGTCTATTCAGGTTATCAATTTCTTCCTGTTTCAGTCTTGGTAGTTTATAGGTTTCCAGGAAGGCAGCGATTTCTTCCACTTTGCTTAATTTATTGGCATACAGTTGTTGATAATAATTTCTAATAATTGTTTCTATTTCCTTGGTGTTAGTCATGATCTCTCCTCTTTTATTCAAGATTTTATTAATTTGGGTCCTTTTTCTTTTCTTTTAGGTAAGTCTGGCCAGTGGTTTATCAATCTTATTTATTCTATCAAAAATAAGCTTCTAGTTTCTTTGATCTGCTCTATTGTATATCTGGTTTCTAATTCATTGATCTCTGCTCTAATCATAATTGTGGCTGATGCTTTATTTGTTGTTCTTTCTCCAGTTCTTTAAGGTATAAAGCTAATTTGTGTATTTCAGATTTTTCTATTTTTTTGAGTGAGGCTTGGATGGCTAAGTATTTCCCCCTTAGGACCACCTTTGCATTTTCCCATAGGTTTTGGACCATTGTGTTTTTGTTTTCATTGGTTTCCATGAATTAAGTTCTTCTTTTTTTTTTCTTTTGAAGATTTTATTTATTTATTTGAGAGAGTGAGAGAGAACATGAGAGGGGAGAATGTCAGAGGGAGAAGCAGACTCCCCTGGAGCTGGGAGCCCAGTGCGGAACTCGATCCCAGGACTCTGGGATCATGACCTGAGCCAAAGGCAGTTGCTTAACCAACTGAGCCACCCAGGTGCCCTTAAGTTCTTCTTTGATTTCCTGGTTGACTCAAACATTCTTAAGCAGGATGGTCTTTAGCTTCCCAGTGTTTGAATTCCTTCCAAATTTTTTCTTTTGATTGAGTTCTAGTTTCAAAGCATTATGGTCTGAGAATATACAAGGAATAATCTCAATCTTTTGGTATCAATAGAGACCAGATTTGTGACCCAGCATGTGGTCTATTCTGGAGAATGTTCCATGTGCACTCAAGAAGAATGAATTCTGTTGTTTTATATCTGTGAGGTCCATCGGGTCCAGTGTGTCATTCAAAGCTCTTGTTTCTTTTGATTTTCTGCATAGGTGATCTGTCTATTGCTGAGAGTGGAGTGTTGAGGTCTCGTACTACTAACATATTATTATCAATATGTCTCTTTATTTTGGTTAACAGTTGGCTTATGTAGTTGACTGCTCCCATGTTGGGGGAATAGATATTTACAATTGTGAGATCCTCTTGTTGGATAGACCCTTTAAGCATGATATAGTGTCCTTCTGCATCTCTAACTATAGTCTTTAGCTTAAAATCTAATTTGTCTGATGTAAGAATTATTACCCCAGCTTTCTTTTGAGGTCCATTGGCATGAAAAATGGTTCTCCATCTCTTCAATTTCAGTCTAGATGTATATTTAGCTTCAAAATGTGTCTCTTATAGACAGCATATGGATGGATCATGTCTTTTTATCCAGTCTGCAAACCTGTGCCTTTTCATGGGAGCCTTTAGGCCTTTCGCGTTGAGAGTGATTATTGAAAGATATGATTTTATTGTCATCATATTGCTTGTGAAGTCCTTGTTTCTATAGATTGTAAGTTTCTGCTCTATATCACTCTTGGGGTCTTTCTCCTTTTATAGAGCCCCCTCAATATTTCTTGCAGGGCCGGCTTGATGGTCACATATTCTTTCAGCTCCTGCCAGTCTTGGAAGCTCCTTATCTCTCCATCTGTTTTGAATGACAGCTTTGCTGAATAAAGTATTCTTGGCAACATATTCTCTTCATTTAGTGCCCTGAATATGTCTTGCCTGCCCTTTCTGGCTTGCCAGGTCTCAGTGGACAGGTCTGACATTAATCTGACATTCCTCCCTCTGTACGTAAGAAATCTCTTCCCCCTTGCCACTTTCAAGATTGTTTCCTTAGATCTAAGATTTGCAAATTATACTGTTATATGTCATGGCATCAGTCTGTTCTCATTGATCTTGGGAGGGGTCCTCTCTGCCTCTTAGACATGAAGGTTTGTTTCCTTCCCCAGATTAAGGAAGTTCTCAGCTATGATTTGCTCAAATATATTTCTAGACCTCTCTCTCTCTTCACTCCCTCAGGGGTCCCCAAAATTCTGATATTGGAACATTTCATTAAGTCACTGATGTCGCAGTTTGATTCCTTGGGTTTTAATTTATTTTTCCCATGCCGCCTCAATTTCCTTCTTTTCTATCATCTTACCCTCTATCTCACTAATTCATTCTTCTGCCTTGTTTACACTGAAAGTATGCAGCTTAGACTGCATTTCATTCATAACATTTTTAAGTTTGGCCTGATTGGATCTCATTTCTGCCCTTAGAGATTCTTTATAGTCATTAATGTTTTTCTCAAACCTAGATATCGTCTCGATAATTGTTACTCTGAAGTCTATTTCTGACATCTTGGTTATCTCCATATCCATTAGGTCTGTGGCAGAGGCCACTTTCTCTGGTTCTTTCCCCTTTTGGGGGTTCCCCTCTTAGTCATTCTGTTGAGGGGTGGTTGAGGGAATAAAGAGAGTCCAAATTATTGACCACAACCCAAGCAAGATGCACCTATTTTACAGGGACCTTAGGACTGTTGGCCTCTTGTTATTCCAGCCTGTCCTGTGGGGGAGGGGCCTTCTGCACTGTTTGGGCAGAGTTGCCCTGCCTCTGTGTGGGGAGGGGGTAGGGGGGAGGGTTCAGTGAAAACCCATTTTCTGGGGCTTTTTTTCTCTGGCGGCTTTCCCTGGCAGCTTTGTACATTTCTTCCAAGAGTCAGAGCAGAAGTGACTATATACAAACCTCTGTCTCAGAACAGAGAGATCGCAGTCTGTTCTTCACTGAGTCTCCAGGCCACACTGTCTCTGTTTCTGTCTGTGCTGCTAAAAACTGCAGAATCCTGGGTTGTGTGCCCCACAGCAGAACTCCCAGCCCTTGCTCGTCTCTGCCTTTTGTACTTTTAAAACTGCAAGCTGCCCTGGTTTGCATGCATGCCCCTGCAGCTCCACATTTCAGTCAGGGGGCTGCTCTAAAGTCCTTTCCCCACTGCAACTAGTCTCCAAGTCTGTGCCCATTCCCCAGTACAGGAGGTTTTTGCGCTCCAGGGCAAGATTCCAGAGACTCCTTCCCGTGTCTTCTGATATCTGCCCACAGAATCACAGCTCACTCCTTCATACCTTGAGACCAACTGCAGGAGATGTTGTTTGAAGAGATCCAGATATATCTTCTTACATCTCAGGCTGATTTCACGGGTGTTCAGAATGGTCTGGAAGATATCCAGCTCAATTCAGGGGACCAGTTGAAATAAGGCCCCCTACTCCTCCTCCATCTTTTCTCCTTTCCAGGATGTGTCTACAATGGAATGCTATTTAGAATATTGTAAAAAAAAAAAAAAAAGAATATAATCTTGCCATTTGCAACAACATGGGTGGATCTATAGAGTATAATGCTAAGTGAAATAAGTCAATCAGAAAGACAAATACCATATATTTCACTCATATGTAGAACTTACAAAGACAAATGAACACATGAAGACAAGAGAGAGAACAAGAAAAAACAAGAAACAGACTCAACTATAGAGAATAAACTGATGGTTATCAGAGGAGAGTTGGGATAGGGAATGGGTGAAAGAGGTGAAGTGAATTAAGAGTAAATTTATCATGATGAGCACTGAGTAATGTATAGAATTTTTGAATCACTATATTATACACTGAAACTAATACAACACTATATGTTTACTATACTAGAATTCAAATTAAAAAAAGAAGAAAGGCAAAAGAAATGTAAGAAATTATCTTTAAGACCTAGGAATTGGGAAAGAGTTCATAACACACAGTGAAAAAACAAACCTGGAAGGAAATGATGGATAGAAATATATCATAAAGAAAGAAAAAAGAAAAACAAACTGGTATAAGATATTTTCAGTACATTTAACTGACAACCAGTCAGTATTTAGATTATAAAAAGAAATTCTACTAGTCAGTTGTCACAAAAATAATTGAATGGAAATAACTATACTATATTAGTAAGTCAAAATTTAAAACTAAAAGTGCTAGAAGATTCCATTTCAATTCAACCATTCAATTGGAAAATTAAAAAGTCATCAAGTGTTAGCAAGGAGGAGGAGCTATAGGAAATCATTTCCACTATTGGTGAAAATACAAACTGGTACAAAAAGTTTGAGAAGTAATTTGGTACTGTTTTATGAAATTACAATGTATCTAGCCCCCAAGAAATAGCAATTCAAATTGTAGACAAATTCCAGGACATGTGGACCATGGCTACATTCTTCAACACAGATGATAAACTTGAAAATACAATATTGCATGAGAAAAATAAGATACAGAAGGATACATATAGTACACCATTTTTACAGAGTTAAATCAAGCAAATCTAAGGGTATCTTAAGACTCTACCTATTCAATAATCCATACACGTATTTAAGAATCCATACTATTGAGGAAAATTAGGGAATGAGCAAAGTGAAAATTTAAGGTAGTTACCTTTAGGGATGTGGCAGGGAAACAGAGTAGGGACAAGGCCACATAGAACTTCAAGGACACCCAAAAACATTGGATTTCTTAAGTGGCATAATGGGTTCCCAGGCACTTATTTTATTGTGTAAGTAATCAGTGAATGTTCATGTAAATATTCCCTTATGCATTAAATATTTGATTTTTTATATTTTTAAAAAAGATTTTGTTTATTTGACACAGAGAGAAAGAGACAGAGAGAGAGAGAGAGAGAGAGACAGTGAGAGAGGGAACACAAGCAGAGGAAGTGGGAGAGAGAGAACCAGGCTTCTTGCCACAGGGAGCCCAATGTGGGGCTCGATCCCAGGAGATCATGACCCAAGCCGAAGGCAGATGCTTAATGACTGAGCCACCCAGGTGCCCTTAAATATTTAATTTTTAAAATTAAAACACACCCAGGCTTGCACACGCACACAAGAAAGAAGTAAGCACTCCCATTCAAGAGAGTTATTGATTCGGCAGCTGCTCAGGAACAGAAAGGATGGGCAAGTATATGTTCTCCTTTTAACACTTTGTCTGTAGCAAGATCCTCTTTTACCATTTAAAGTTTGTTTCCTTTGCAATTACCTCAAAGCCCCTCCCAGTATAATTTATCTCATTTTCACTTTTTTTAATTTAACATCAAAATTCTGTCTTATTTTTTCCCAGTGGCCAGGTTTTATCTGCTCTTCCTACAACTTCCAGGCAAGTTCAGATTCTGCAGAATCTTACTACAATATATGAGGTAATTTCTCCCTCATTTATCTTTACAGGTGACCCTTGAATAACACTGGGTTGAACTGCGGGGATCCACTTACACACAGATTTTTTTTTTTTTGAGAAATACAGTATAGTACTGTAAATGTGTTTCCCATATGATTTTCTTAATAATGTTTTCTTTTCCCTAGTTTAGTTTATTATACAAATACAGTATATAATACATACAACACATGAAATACATGTTCATCAGCTCTTTATGTTATCAGTAAGGCTCCAATTAACAGTAGGCTATTAGTAGTTAAGTTTTGGGGAAGTCAAAGACTTTCAACTGCATGGGAGTCGACACCCTAACCCCCACAGTCTTCAAAGATTAACTATATTAGCTTCACTAGGTATAAATTTTGTGTACCATGTTCTCTTCTATGTTGTCTGAATCACATAGTTGGTATAAACCCCTCCTTTTTTTTTCTTTTTTGGGATAGAGAAAGAGCAAGCAGGGCAGAGGGGCAGAGGAAGAGACACAGAGAGGGAATTTTAAGCAGGATTCACACCCAGCATGGAGATTGACACAAGGCTCGATCTCATGACTCAGAGATCGTGACCTGACCCGAAGTCAAGAGTTGGACCCTCAACCAACTGAGCCACCCAGCCACCCTTCAACCCCTCTTCTGAAAGCCTTCTCCCCCTTTATATCATCCATGATTTTGTTGGTTGCTAAAATCAGAACTTCATTTTTGCTATTGGCTTTTCAGCCAATTTCATAATAATATTTTGGGAATAAAAGTCTGTACTTACAAAGATGTTGTGATAACAGAAGTCCACTAGAACTTTGCTTATAAAACAATGGTTTATAAAAGGAATAAGTATCAAAACCACAAGGGAAGCCTTACTAAAATCTTCATCCCTGGCTCCCATATCCCCAGAATGCTTAAGGTGTAGAAAGCTAAGACTATGGTAGAAAACTGATGGCTCCCTATTTGCCAGCGAAGTTTCTCCAAGAAGCAGACACCAAGACCAGATTAAAGATGCCAGGGAAGGACTAGGGGGTATGCTTGTGATGGAAGAAGAAGAGGAAGCTGGAGATAGCAATGGGCAATTTCAGACCATGACACAGCTCTGACGTGTGTGCAGAAACGGAGACTCTTTAGACTGAGGGCAGTTCTGATGAAGGTTTGGCTAGACCAGTGGGGCGTCCTTAAGCTAAAGCCACCAGGAGGAGGAAAACCATATTTTGCAGAAATGGGTCTGCAAGAATCCACCCTTGGTGCTCAGTCAGTGGCTGGCTGGAGCCCTGGGGCAGCACAGCCCCTGTCTCCAGTGGATCAAGATGGGCAGGGGCTGCAAAAGGAATTCAGCTATGCTCCTCTCCACAAAACTGAGTGGCGCATGTTCAAGATCACCACATGCTGGCCAGAGGAAGCCTCAGAGATTTAGAATTCTAGTTCTTGTTCTGCCCCTTCCTACGTGTATGATTTTTTTAAAGATTTTATTTATTTATTTGATAAAGAGAGAGAGACAGAGTGAGAGAGAGTATGAGAGGGGAGGTCAGAGGGAGAAGCAGACTCCCCATGGAGCTGGGAGACCAATGCGGGACTCATCCCAGGACTCTGGGATCATGACCTGAGCCGAAGGCAGTTGCTCAACCAACTGAGCCACCCAGGCACCCTACATGTATGATTTTAGACAAGTTAGCTATGAGCATTAATTTCTTCACTCTTTCCAATGAAATGATAACAATGAAAATAATAATTGCTGAGCCCATAGCAAAGTGTAATTATAACGGTCAAAGGAAATGAGTATGAAAGTGCTCAGGAAAAGCAGAGAAAAATAGAAAAAAATAATGTAAATATTATTGGAAGGCATTGCCCAAAGTCCAAAATCAGATGAAAGAAAAGGAATACCGACCGGTTAATAGTATCAGGGACATGGACTTTTTATTAAAGAAGATCAACACATGATTACTATGATTAACCTTCTCTCTAGACAGGATTTCCTTTCTCCTTTACACATCTGACATACACAGGCAGCTATATAGTTGGGTCATAAATATGTTCATTCACTCATTTATTCAATATTCAAGTATCTGTTGAGAGCCCTGTATGTCCCAGGCCCTCTTTAGCAACTGGGGTTGCAGAGAAGGAGTAAAACAAGCCCCCAACAAGATAAATGTTTCCACTGCCATGTGTGTGAATAGTGACGGGTGACCAGTGGCCAGGAAATGTCTTTTTCATTTCTCCTATCAACGCACTCTTATGGCTTTAGCTACGGATCAGAATGCTGGGAACGACCTTTTCTGTTTTCCCTTTTCCATCTTTGAAAATTCAGATTGTTCTCTGGCAGCCAGTAACAGCTGACTTAATTAAGAAGCAGAAAGAAGTCCATTTTTTTGTGAATGCGTCTGATGTAAACCATGTGAAAGCCCATTTACATGACAGCACAATCCAATTCAGGTAGGCGCCATTCCATATTTACTGAGTAGCCTTTATAAGCACCTATGATGCATTTTATTAGCAGATGGTATCATTGCTTCCAGGAAAAATCCAGGAAAAAAACACATATTGAACATGGCAACATGGAAATCTCTGAAGTGGACTGGTGAGGAGGCCCCCGTGGCTAGCTCTGTGACCTTGGACAAGTGGCTTAATCTTACAGGAAAATGCCTCAGACGCAAGGATCTGGGGAGCCCCTTCGAGGTCCTCCTTGTTCCTTCCTTCCTGTGGTTCCTCTACTCTGTGCCTAGACCTGGGAAGCAAAATGGTCATTCACCTTAGCAGATTTTCTTGTATCTCTTGAAAAAGCAGCTACTAAAGGGGATTTGGCTTCCTCTCTTGCTTCACAAGGTCAGGGAACATTTCTGAATGGCTGGCCCTAGACGAAACACTGTATCAGAGGCAATTTCTGTTCAGACTCCGTGTCCCCTTTCTCTTGGATTCTCCTGTCCAGGGTCTCCTTCCTGCATACACTGCCCAAGAGCCAGTCTTCCTTCTGCTACACTAGTATACTTCCTGGAGGCCATGCTCTTTTCTGTGTATCAACAGGCAGCCTTTGGATAATCCACTATGATAATTACTAATAATATGTTTTGTGTGTTTACTGCCTTCCAGGGACTGTGCTGAACCTTTCTATACATTGCTTCATTTAACTCTTATTTAACTCTGTGAGATAGATACTATCCTCATTATGCAAATGGAAAAATGTTTCATATTCACAAAGGAATTTTGCAAGATCATACCACATAGAACATAGCAGAGCTAAGGGTTGAACTCAGACTTTTCTGATGTCAAAGCCTTGGCTTTTATCTGTTGGCTTAAAAAAAAGGAAAATGATATTAAAATGATAGCTAACTTTCAAACTGTTCATCCCAAGTGAAGGAAAACCTTAATTCAGTTAAAATGTTTGCCTAGTTAACAAGATGGTACTTCTCAAGAGACTTAAACAAGGTGACTTTCCAGAATTCTTCCTTTCCCCGTGCTTCGGTTTCTCTAGAGATTTGACCATCCTTGGCTATGCAGAACACCTGGTATAGGCTAATGGTTGTCACAATGAAAAACAAAAAGAAAAGGCTTTCTGCTTGTCCTTGGTCCTTAACTGAAAACAGAATAACCAATGTTACTCTGGATTTAAGAAAGTTGTCCATTAACCTATATGTTAAAGACACTGATAAATCACAATCGAGGAATGTTGGTAATGGTGCGGAAAGGGTGAGTTTTTGGAAGCCCTAAAAACATACCACATAGGATCCATTTTCTCTCCAACACCCATGTGGGCTTTATCAAGAAGGTCTGTGAATTTCAGCTTAGTACAATATTCTGGGTTATTGTTTGCACCTTGGTGACTTCTGCTTGTTAGATATCTCCATGACTTTTTCCCCATGCTCACCTGTTGTGCCTGCAGTGGTCAGGGAAAATAAGAGACCTGTTTTGTCCCCAGCATCTTGGTGGAAGAAGTGAAAGATCTTATCCAACAGCAAACTCTCAATGACACAGTCATCCCCCGGACCTCTTCCTCATATTATGAACGTTATCACCCACTAAATGAGGTAAGTCATCACATTTCTTTCCAAAATTAGTAATTTCATTTAATTAGCATTGCCATTTCAACCATGGGATATTATTAAGGAAACATAATTAGTGGAAGAGGGTTAAAAAAAATCGTAATTAGGTTGATTATATGGTGGTAACTTATCCTCTTGTAGATGTCTTCCCTGAGAAGATTGCATCGTATTTTGTAAACTGCCTCTAAGCAGGCTGTTTGCCCACAGCTGGGAGTATCTCTGTTCGGAGTAATACTGCATGCTAAGGAATAACAGGAAATAAAAAATAGGACCTTCTTATTGAAACTGCTACAAAAAAATTAACAATCCAATTAATCATGTCTCTTTGGACCATTACCCTGATTGTACTCTTACTGAATAATGGCAACATTATCTCACTAAATTAAAGGAATTTTTTTAAAGATTTTATTTATTTGACAGAGATCACAAGTAGGCAGAGAGGCAGGCAGAGAGAGAGGAGGAAGCAGGCTCCCCGCTGAGCAGAGAGCCCGATTTGGGGCTCAATCCCAGGACCCTGGGATCATGACCTGAGCCAAAGGCAGAGGCTTTAACCCACTGAGCCACCCAGGTGCCCCGAATTAAAGGAATTTATTCACTTACATTTAGTACATTGTAAACAAGTGCATTTTATTCCCCTTAGGAGGAATCTATTTAAACTAATAATAATTATAACAACACCTGTATTTTAATCATTCACCACCTGTACTTTAATCAAAAAGTTGAGTTTTGTTTTTTTTTTCTATCAGTACTTACAGGTTCCAATTTTTCTAGAGGGAACCTGAGAAAGATGCTGGGGCTCAGTTGACTGAAGTAAGCTTTCATGTAATCCTCTAAGAACCATATCCCCATATTTATTAGTTGAAAGGGTCAACTCTTTGGAGGACTTCCTTTTTTATATAGTTTGCTCCAAGTAATAAAAATCCCTTAATACCTTTTTTCTTTCATAGGAGCATGCTGCTCTATTGCTTAATATAAGTATTTTTATCGTCTTTGGCTAGGTGCCCAGAAACTGTTAAGGACCATATCCATGCTTTTAAGACATCTAAGACTTAAGAAATAAGAATCAATTTTCTGTTTAATCTTCAAAAGCATCTGTTCCTTTCCAGTTAGTTAAACCAGAACTCAGCCTGCTTCTAGAATCAATGTGCCTGGCTGATTGATGGGGAGCTTAAAATTGCATCCCCTTCCTTTATCTCCCCTCTCTTGTCTCTGTTCTGCCGAGACCTCTTCCCTCCAGCGTCCATCATCAGCCCTGCAGAAGCAAACTTGATGTTAGCGGTTGCAAAGCTCGGTCAGCGGTCAGCGTGATTTGCAAAATGGGGAAGATAAATACGTCATGGCTGTCTCGAATTTGGTGGAGAGGGGGGAATGCCTTAAGAAGAAGTATTTTTAAGTAGTTTTTGAATATTTTTTAATTCTTTTGTTAGAAGAAGGTTACTTTTTCTTACCTTGTCTCCAGGAAAGACATGGGCGGAGGGGGAAGAGACACGACTGTGTTAGTCAGCCATAACAAAGTGCCACAGACTGGGTCACTTAGACCCCAGAAATGTACTCTCTCACAGTTCTGGAGGCTGGAAGTGCACAGTCAAGTTGTCAGCAGGATTGGTTTCTCCTGAAGTGTCTTTCCTTGACTTGTAGATGGCTGTCTTCTCACTGTGTCCTCACCTGCCCTTCTCTCTGTGTGTACCTCCCTGGTTTTCTGTGTATGTTTATGTCCTAATCTCCATGTCTTATGGGGACACCAGTCAGGTTGGATTAAGGCTGACACTAACAGCCTCATTTTAATTTAATTACCTCTTTAAAGGCCCTGTCTTCAAATACAGTCACATTCTAAGCCACAGGGAGTTAGAGATTCAACATGTGAATTTGGAGGGGAAGACAGTTTCGTTTGTAACAATGACATTGCAGAACACATTTTGCACCTCTCCTCCCTCCCGCCCTCAGTCCTTAGGGTTCATAGGAACCTTGGCCATCTTGTGCTCAGGAAATTCTACCAAGTCCTTCTCTCCCCTTCAGCACGGATCACTCCTTCAGCCCTCACCACAAGGTCACCTGGTGGGTCAGAGGGGTTCTTTTGTCATTGATTCTTGCTAGGGAATCTTAATCCACAGTAGGGAGAAAAACAAATGGAAAAAAAAACAAAAAAACTTCTTGAAACAAATGGCAAAAGAAGAGCATTATTCAAAGGGTGTTACCTTCATTAACCCAGATTAGATTGTGAAATGGATCAAGCTTCCTATAAGGTTGCCTTCATCCAACACAGCCTCCATAGTTGCAGGAAACCCCCTGAGCCAGTAATACTGTGACACAAAATATTTTCATGTAGTAGTTCTTTCAGATGCACTCATGCCTTAGAAGAGTAGCATGGTAAACAGAGCCCCAATGAGGACACTTCTGATGGCTAGACACCCAACACCTCCGACACTGATGGCATTGGTATTTGGTGACAGGTAGGCCTTTTGAGAGCATCTTAATTCCCAGCACTGGACAACCACTCACCCTAGTGATATTACTCTAAGAGCATCCATGGGCAAATGGTGCCCCAGTTCCCATCAGCTAGGATTGCAGTTTGAAATTACCTCTTGTTAAGGTCCCAGAAATAAGGCCAAAGACTGGTCATTTCCATTTCAGAAGGTATAAAACTACAAAGGTGGTCCCTGAGAAGTTGGTCTCCATTAAAACATGACTGAATTCCGTCATTCAAACTGTGCTTTGAAGTGGACACTAGCCTAAAGTCAGGGGCAGAAGGTTTTGGTTTTTCCTTCCACTGTAGTCTTGATAGAATCACCAGTACCACTAGACTTCCAGCCAGGAGAGAAGTTCTGAATCAGACTTCTCGGAGAAAGAGAGTATTTTTCCTCCAGATTGTCCTCACCTTTGCCTTCTCTCACTTTACACAACTTGTGAGTATACCGGTCTCTAGTGGGAACAATGGCACTGCTATTGATCCTGCACAAAGACAGTGCCCAGGACTTCCTTGGGTTACTGTTGAAAAGTGAATATTTTTTTAAAAAAGTCCTATAGAAATGTGAACTCATGAATGGTAAAGAAGATTGTACACACAGAGACAGGGATTCAGTGTAATGAGCCTTTAAAAATAACTTTCAGATAAGTCAATCGGAGAAAGAGAACTATCATATGATATCCCTGATATGAGGAAGTGGAGATGCAACATGGGGGGTTAGGGGGGTAGGAAAAGAAGAAAAGAAACAAGATGGGTTCGGGAGGGAGACAAACCATAAGTGACTCTTAATCTCACAAAACAAACTGAGGGTTGCTGGGGGGAGGGGGTCGGGAAAGGTGGGTGGGGTAATGGACATTGGAGAGGGTATGTGCTATGGTTAGTGCTGTGAAGTGTGTAAACCTGGCGATTCACAGACATGTACCCCTAGGGATAAAAATACTTTATATGTTTATAAAAAATAATAGAAAAACTTTCAGATCTATTCTAAAGATTAATTTTTCCTGCTTTGTCATAAGTTTCTTAGTGCTTTTCTACTCTTCCTCAAAACCTTGATACCTTTGAAAATTTTAATTTTATTGATTTTCCAAACAGAGAACAAACCCCAGGCTGTAACTCCTTTGGTTCCTCCCTCTTTCTTTATACAAAGGTTTTAAAGGGATCGCCTTGCCTTGCAGAAGTTGTCTGCTTCCTTTGCCAGGGAAATGCTCTGAACTTGCTCTGTGACTAACTGCTGGTTTCTGTTTTGATAGATCTATTTTTGGATGGAAATCATAACTGAGAACTATCCTGATATGATTGAAAAAATCCACATTGGATCCTCATATGAGAAGTACCCACTGTATATTTTAAAGGTGTGTTGTGGGGAGAGTCACTCATCTCTCAACTTTGGAGAATGTATTAATTCTCCACTGCTGCTTGTTATAACTGGGATTTTTTTATTTGAGCTATAGAAATATCTATAGAAATATCTGTATTACAAGTGTTCCTCAATGCTAATATCCAGCTACTTGGGGATTGGTTATTACCTTTACATTCTTTCTTTTACTAATGCAGTGCTAGCGTGAGAGTAGAAATCCTATTTTGGGGATCTACTCTGTCTCTGTTTATGGAACATAGATAAGCCATTTAACCTTCCTGAGCTTTGTTGGCTCCCATCATAAAAGGAGGGGAGTCATTTGGATTATTTTTCAAGTACTTTATTTATTTACACCCACCAGCACCACTTCTGACTGGTTTACCTGGGAGGCAGGGGGAATGGAGAGAAATCTGTTGTCAGATAAACACTGATACTGATCTAGTTTTTGGAACCAAAGAAACAGCTGAGTAACCAAACCCAGGGGAAAAAAAAAAAAAAAAGGACCGTGACAGTAGGACTAATGTGAAAGCTTCAGCTCCAATCCCTGTCCATTTGTTTTTTTAATTTTTAGTTGAATGAATTAGCCTTTGTAAAAGTCTGTGAATATGGCCAAGGAAAGAATTTTGGGGAGCCATAAACCACGCTAATTCCTGCTGTTAATTTCTAATTCTGCATTTCTTTTTTTTAGCAGTTCCCCCCCACACCCAAATAATTAGAAAACAGTTCTAGGAAAAAAGTAAGCATCAGAAAAATACATTTGATTTAATAACATTTAATTTACATATAGTTTCCCAATATTACCTATCTAAATTGTGAGAGGTGAGAGTCTTTAGTCATCCAAGGATAAGATTTTGAGCCGGGGTTCCTGGGTTTTCATCTGTTTTGTTAGAACCTGCAGTGCAAACTCGAGGTAGACATATGAAACATCAGGTCCTCTTGACAGCAGAGTTGGTCCATCAAATTAGATCCATGCAGTTGTGGTCTACCCATCTATGGAATTTGCTTTCGGCCCTATTGTGTATACTCTTCAGCACTTGTGTTTCTGGAACCCAGTTTGACACATTGGAAGATCAGGCTTCTTGCATGCCTTAGTCCCAGTCTCACTTGACCAAGGACGTGCACATGATGGGAGTCTCTGGGGTTCCTTCATTTTCCAGTGTCAAGATCCGTGCCAAGAGAGTTTACTTGGCACTGTTAGACAAAAAATTGAGTCAGACAACTCATCCAGACAACTCAAGATTTTTTTTTTAATTGTGTAGATTCCATCAGCCAGATAGTTCTTCTCTGTATACTATTTCATTCTTTGAAGCCAATGCCTCTGTTGCTTTCTTACTGGATTATCACTAGCTCCAGTTTAGTTAAGAAAAAACTTCCCCGAGTGCTGCAGAATGGCAATAAACATTTAACTCTATCCTTTTATTTTTTTTTAAAGATTTTATTTATTTATTTGACAGACAGAGATCACAAGCAGGCAGATAGGCAGGCAGAGAGAAAGGGGGAAGCAGGCTCCCTGCTGAGCAAAGAGCCCGATGCTGGACTCAATCCCAGGACCCTGAGATCATGACCCAAGCCAAAGGCAGAGGCTCAACCCACCAAGCCACCCAGGTGCCCCTAACTCTCTCCTTTTCATCTTTTGGAATTTCAACTCCACATATTTGTATAATTTTGTAACACTTAGCTCCCACCCTTCCACACCCTCATTGTGTTGAAACTAATAGGTGGTGGGTATTATGGAGGGCACGACATTGCATGGAGCACTGGGTGTGGTGCAAAAACTATGAATTCTGTTACACTGAAAAGAAATAAAAATTAAAAAAAATAAAAATAAAAAAATAAAAAGGAAAAAAAAGTATATGAACCATGATTCATTTTGTGTGGAGATATTCTTGAGAACACTTCTGAAGACACCAAAGTCTATCACTGAGGACAGATTGGGAATTCTTATTCCAGAATGGCAGCTTGCCCTATCTCCCCATACCATGAATCAGAACGAGGCCTCTGTCCCCGGGACTGGTGGTAATAAGTTTCTGTGAATTTAGATGTGTGCTTCTTTTTGTGTGAAATGGGGGTACTAATCTATACACAAAAAGTATACACCCTGGGGAAAATGGTAAGGGAGTCCAAATTTATCTTCAGCATCACTGGCTTCCCTTCCCAAACCTTTCTTTGTTTCCGTCTCCGACAGAAAGCTGCCCATACTACATGTACCTATTTACCTCATGGAAGTGCCAAAATATAGCTGAAGTTCTAGTACTCTGGTCTTTATTTCTACACTTCCACGTGCAGCTCTGGTATGACTAAGTAATTGTGGAAGAACAAAGAGGGCCCTAAATCAAAAGGTCTAAGTGCAAATGTCAATCCTGACTCTCACCAGCTATGTGACATTAACTAGTATCCTTTAATTTCACCACCCTTTAATGTCCCCAGGAAACCCTCAAAGGAAAGCAGAGAGTAATGTGTGTTTCGCAGATTTGTTGCAAGAATTAAATATAAGCACTATATAAATGGAAGTATTATCCTGAAGCTTCTTGTTATGTTGTTGGTTTTCTTTGGGCAGGTTTCTAGAAAAGAACGAACAGCCAAAAATGCCATATGGATCGACTGTGGAATCCATGCCAGAGAATGGATCTCTCCTGCTTTCTGCTTGTGGTTCATAGACCACGTAAGTATTTACATTCTCTTCCGCCAGAGTTTCTCAATGCATGGCCTAAGACGACATGTGCAGAATCAACTGGACTGTTTATTAAATGTATTTTCCCAGGTTGCATTCTAGAATTCTCAACTTAAACTCTCTAGTGGTGAGATTTGGTAATCTACAATTTTCACAAGCTACCCAGATGACTTGGTGCACACTAAGTTTGAGACATAATTTTAAGCACTTAAATCACCCCAAAGATTGTCTACCTTTTTCTTCCTACATTTCAGGCTAAGGCTAAATGCTGGAAAACAATCAAGAAATATTTTGCAATAGTAATGTGTTTACTAAGGACCATAGTCTGCCCTTGGAAATTGAACATAAAATACAATATTACAGAGAACATCATATATTCTAATATGTTATAATGGGGGATTTTGTCCCTGAAGAAGGCCTTGGAAGCAAAAAAATCCATATATAAGACAAAGAGTATGGCATAAAAATAAAAATTATAATGACTATAAACCTCTATAATAAGTGAAAACATAAAAATTCTGCTTCACTTCCTATAAAATGGGCATAAATGTTTTCTCTATTGATTTATACAAAGAGCCTCTACTACTGGAAGAATAACTTAAAGTATGTGTCCTTCTGATAATGGTTCTGGTCCCTGTATTCACAGGTATACAACTACACAAAATAGATTTGTTTTTAAAAATTAAAAGATAGTCACTTAGATTGATCTGTCTTAACAAATGAGGTACATCAAAGGTAGAAACATTTCTGCCTTTGCTGGGTCTTGTCAAATACAAAATCTTTGTCTACCTTCTCCTGCCTTGCCATCTGCTCATCCCCCTGATGGGAGCTGCAGCAATCCTGAGCCTTCTGAAAGTTCCCAGCCACCATCAGTACTACCTTGACCAAATGAGGCTAGTTCTCAAATGACTAGATTCTTAATACAGCCCGGAAGTTTGAGGATCCTTCCTCAAATTGGGTAGTTTTATTCATTTTGGGTAATGAATGGAGTACCAGTTAGTGGAGAAAGAAAGGTGCAAAGCAAGCAAGAAAGAACACTTCTTTTTCATTCCAGCACTGAACCTGGAAAGGGCCAGAAAGAGACTCTAATTCATATTGACTCTAATTCCTATTGGTGAAGTTGTCCTTACTTGCCATCCTTCTCAAACTGACACCTCTTCTCTCCTATTACACGTGCTCTCCTCTACCCTGCCTGCTTGCTGAATCTTTGCAAGATTAAATTATTTATCCCACAAATATTTATAAATTGGGTATGAGTTTCCAGACTCTGGAGATACCATGGGAAAGGAGATACAGCCCCAAAACCTTACCATTAAGTATTTTGCCCCAACAACGGGAGTCTGATTTTTGTAGCCCAAAGCAACACAGTCAATAAACTCTTTTTAATGGGCATTTAAGAATGTCCTTGCCTGCTTACAAATAATTTAATCACTTTTCCATAATGATTCAAACAAAGGAAAAGGAAATTCAATATTTTTTAAAATTGCGATTCAAACAGAAGGAAAAATAAAAGATTTTAGCTTTATAAATTTTGTGTGGATGGATTTTATGTTTAAAAAGTAAAGAACCCAAAGATGAAGTCTTAGCTTTTAAAACTCTGTAAAGAAAACCTACACAATTCTTGTGTTTCTCCTTTCCTCTTGTACAACAACCACTCACACAACACTTCTAACTCCAGATACATGGGTACTTTCCCCACACCACGCAATTCTATAACACCTGCTGTGTGTCCTACAATTTAACTTAATTCTGACACTATCTACATGGAGACTGAGTCAGATCCCAGTGGGTAAGGGCTCAGTCCCACAAGACTGCCCCTCTCACACTTCAGCTGCCAGTTGAAAGTCCAGGCTATTATCTGTGCTTCTGACTAATCAGCTACAAATCAAAGGTTCCCACGACCTCCTCCTAGGTTTGATTAATTTGCTAGAGCAGCTCAAAGAACTCAGAGAAAGTTTACTTACTGTTTACTGGTTTGTTATGAAAAGGATACGATAAAAGATACAGATGAACATCTAGGGGGAAGAAATGTCTCAGGCAAGGTGTGTGGGAAGGGACGTGGAGCTTCCCTGCCCTCCGTAGCTGAGCCCCTCTCCCAGCCACTCTACATGTTCACTAACCCAGAAGCCCCCCGAGCCCCATACCTTTAGGATTTTTTTAAGACATATTATTATTATTATTATTATTATTATTTTATTTGACAGAGATCACAAGTAGGCAGAGAGGCAGGCAGAGAGAGGGAAAGCAGGCTCCCCACTGAGCAGACAGCCCGATGCGGGGCTCAGATCCCAGGACCCTGAGATCATGACCTGAGCTGAAGGCAGAGGCTTTAACCCAGTGAGCCACCCAGGCGCCCCACCTTTAGGATTTTTAAAGAGCTTTCATGTAGGCATGATGGATCATTAACTCAATTTCTAACCTCTTTCCCCTTCCTGGAAGATAGGTTTGGGGCTGAGAGTTCCAAGATCCTGTCTTGTTTTCTCTGTTGACCAGTCTCCTTCCAGGAACCCAAGAGTCACCACATAGAACAAAAGACATTGTTATCACCCAGGAAATTCAAAGGGATTTAAAAGTCCTGTGTCAGGAACCAAGGTCAAAGACCAAATACTAAACCAAAAGATGCCTTTGTTGCTCTTATCATTTAGGAAATTACAAGGTCTGTGCCAGGAACAGAGGGGTTGTGGGGCAGAGCCCAACATATACACATATTTCTATCTCACAGTGTCTCACTCTTCTCCAACTCTGTATGGTGCAGTCTCAGCTTCGGGGATATCCATTACTCTACACTTTGGGGACCCTGAGGTCAGTCATTTCTTTCTATGCCTCTCATTCATCCTGTGAAGGTCAAATTAAGATCCCTCATACTAATGTGAAGGCAGGAGCTGAGGCTGACTCATGCATGATTGCATCACTAGGACCACATTCAGCATGGGGTCTGGCACATCATTGGAGCCCAAGCAGCACGTGTTGGGCATCACACCTTGTTCAGTACTTTGTCTGCCCAACTGGCTTTTCTCAGTGCTAACCTCCCTCTGGACCCCTGACCCGGAGAACTCTCATGTAGCTGCTCACAAAGTTGGCATCCTGCAACTTCAGGACCTCCACAGAATTCCTTCAGCTGCCCTTCACCTTAGCTGACATGTGACTTGTGAAGGACACGGCTTCATGGAAACTCCATCAGGGAAAGAGGCTGCTCTTTCATATCTCCATATGCTGAGGGGCCAGAGGAGTAGATCAATGTTCTCCTGTCCTAGTACAGGTATCCCCTACTTTCCAAAAGCTCACATGATGCCACTTCACTTTTTTTTTTTAAGATTTTATTTATTTATTTGACAGAGATCACAAGTAGGCAGAGAGGCAGGCAGAGAGAGAGGGGGAAGCAGGCTCCCTGCTGAGCAGAGAGCTGGATGCCGGGCTCGATCCCAGGACCCTGGGATCATGACCTGAGCCGAAGGCAGAGGCTTTAACCCAGTGAGCCACCCAGGCGCCCCATGCCACTTCACTTTTACAAAAGACTTACATTCATATGGGAATGGCTTTCTTCATAAAAACAAAACAAAAAAATGTCCTTCAGATTTCTTTCAGTCAGCAAAAATAGGTACTAATGTAAAATTGTTTGGAAAGTGGTGGATACTTTTCATTTTATGCCATTTTGGCATATGCAAAGGTTTCATAGGCACGTTCTACTTTCAGATAGTGTGGGAAACCTGTCCTGCTGTTGCCTTTTTACCCAAATTCCTGATCTGATCTTGTTGAACCACCTTGTCTTTTCTTTTTACTGTCATCTAATGGTCTCCATATAATTCCCTGGAACTTGGCTCATGTTTTTTTATTCCTCTCCAATTCTTGCCCTTATTCGGAGTGAATTCGAAGTCTGTATGTCCATCTATCAAAGTCCATCTATCTCAGCAACTTGAACTCTACATCCACAAACCTAACCTCAACTCTGCTTTAGTAAATTTCCCTCATGGCCATCCTCTGTATCTCAAAAATAATTCTTTCCCTGACCTCTAGATCCAGAATATGGCCAAGGACAGTAACCAGGAATGATAGGAGGAGCCACTTAAGAGTCTGACCACTTAATTTCCTCTCCTTCTACCTCTGTCATTTCTCACACCTGTTCATCACCCATTCACCCATATCCTGACTGTTTTGTCCCTTTTTTTTTTTAAGATTTTATTTATTTATTTAGCAGACAAAGATCACAAGTAGGCAGAGAGGCAGGCGGGGGAGGGGGGGAAGCAGGCTCCCCGCCAAGCAGAGAGCCTGATGTGGGGCTCGATCTCAGGACCCTGAGATCATGACCTGAGCCGTAGGCAGAGGCTTTAACCACTGAGCCACCCAGGCGCCCCTGTCTTGTCCCTTTGATGTGCTCTTCAGGAGTTCTAACCCCAAGCACCCCACAGAATTAACTGTCCTTCTTCTGGGCCATCTTGTACATCTGATTTTATTATCATATTTTGTAACATTGACTTTTTGCTCTTTCCTTTCAAACTTAACATTTTTACCAGCTTGTTAGGAGCAAAGATCATCTCTAAAGTCAGTTTTTGGTGTTGTTACCCATAACTCAGTATATTATTTGGTCCATAGAATCAGCATTCAACGTTGTCTTGTTATATTTAAAATTTAAATTAATGCTTCAGCTTTAAGCTCAAATACAACTCTGGAGTCCAGAGAGTATCTACCATTGTGCTAAATGCTTTATTGTCATCGTAGGAAAACTTGGACTTACAGCCCTTTGCTATATTTCTAGTGGTAGAGGGAGTAATGCTTTATTTTAAAATCTTTCATTTGTAGCACCTTATATGCCTTTTTCTACTACTTTATTCTGTCAAATGGCTATTGGTTAATTTGTTGGTAGGTGTTGCTGTTGTTATTGTTGTTTCCGGCCATGACAAAGCTTTGGTGCACCCCAGAAAAAGACTGGAGAGTAATCATGTGCCACAGGTCGAGCTGCTAGGAATCAGATAAGCCTTTATCTCCCATCCCCTAATCTCTCGCTCTTGTGCAATCCTCCCTCTAGTCTCATCTTTCTTCTCTTATTTTTATTACTAGGACAGTGGTTTCAGCTATGTTACTTGTTGGTAAATCATTCCTCCAACAAATATTTATTTCTGTGCCAGGCATAATTGTTACCATTTGTGTGTTGGGCATAATTTCTTCAGCCACCTACTTCATTAAGGGTGATGTAAAACCACGACTGTAAACATTTCCTGGGTGATAACAAAATAAAATACCACGAAAACTCATTGGATAACACATATTTGGAGAGTGCCATGATACACAAATCACAAACTAATGGGGAAAGAATGATTAGATTCATAAGTATGTTCAAGTTTGGTTGAAATTGTTATCTAAAAAAAAAAATCATGTCAGGACGCCTGGGTGGCTCAGTTGGTTAAGCGGCTGCCTTCGGCTCAGGTCATGATCTCAGGGTCCTGGGATCGAGTCCCACGTTGGGCTCCTTGCTCAGCAGGGAGCCTGCTTCTCCCTCTGCCTCTGCCTGCCACTCTGTCTGCCTGTGCTCTCTCTCTCTGACAAATAAATAAATAAAATCTTTAAAAAATATATTTTTTAAAAAATCATGTCTTTCAGAAACAGGTGAGGGGTACCTGGGTGGCCCAGTGGGTTAAAGCCTCTGCCTTCAGCTCAGGTCATGATCCCGGGGTCCTGGGATTGAGCCCCGCATCAGGCTCTCTGCTCAGCAGGGAGCCTGTTTTCCCCTCTTTCTCTCTGCCTGCCTTTCTGCCTACTTGTGATCTCTGTCTGTCAAATACATAAATAAAATCTTTAAAAAAATAAATAAAAATAAAAAACAGGTGATATAACAAGTCAGAATTATAAGGCTTATAAGATTTTAGAGATTGTGTTACTCCAGTGATATGATTATGTATCTAGATTGTATGTTTTTGAAGTATAAATGGCTGGATAAATATCAAATCTGAAAATGTTTTAATGAGTAATAACATTATTCACAAAGTTATTGAGGACATTTCTTACATTTCTCTGTATCTATGTGACTCTGTTCTTAATCTGCACAATGCCTGGAAAAGAACACAGATTTGCCCAATTACCAAGTACCCAATCTTACCCTTAGCCGATCAGGAAAATACCCTAAGTCCCGAGGATGCTGTAAAATTTCCTGGCTGATCCATTCAGGTCACTGTCCCATTTGAGTCCATGTCTCCTCTTACAGATGAGCATTGAGAAGTCCCCTCAATACACAATTTCCCTCTGTCTTTCTTTTTTCTAAGCCTCTCCACTGAGGTCCTGGCTTAATCCTGCTATTTCTCTTCAGATAACCAATTCCTCTTATTCTGGACCTTCATCTTCTTCAAATGCACCCAAACAAGCCCACCACTAGTCCGGATGGTGTCTTTGTGAGGGATCAAGAAAGACATCTTTTCCTGGAATAACCAGATATCCACCTGCAAAAGAATGAACTTAGACCCCTACTTCATACCATGTACAAATATTAACTCGAAATGGGTCAGAGGCCTAAATTTAAAAACCAAAATTATAAAATTTCAGAAGAAAACTTAGAAGCAATAAATCTTTGTGACCTTAGATTAGGAAATTATTTGTTAGATATGACACCAAAACCACAAGCAACAACAACAAAAGAGATAAAAAGAGCTTTACCAAATTAAAAACATTAATGCTTTCCAAAGGATGTGATCAAGATAGTGAAAGGATAACTCACAGAGTGGGGGGAAATTTATATGATAAGGGACTTTTATCCAAAACATATGAAGAACTTTTACAGATAAACAATAAAATGACAATCCAATTTTGGATTGAGCAAAATATCTGAAAAGACAAGTCTCCGGAGAAGATAGACAAATGACCAATAAGTACACAAAAAGATGTTCAACATCATCAGTCATTAGAGAAATATTTGCAAATCTAACCACAAGAGTTACCACTTCAGACCCACTGGGATGGCTAAAATTTAAAAAGGATTGTAACAAGTGTTTGATAAGGATGTGGAAAAATTGGAAATCTCATCTGTTCCTGTTGGGATTATAAAATAATTCAGCCATGATTTTACAGTTTGGCAATTCCTTGAAAGGTTAAGCATAGAATTACCATATGATTCAGTAATTCCACTACTAGGTCTACACCCAAGGAAAGTAGACACATTGGTTTACAAATGTTCATGGCATCATTACTCATAATCATCAAAAAGTATGCCCATCAATTTATCAGTAGACAGAATAATATAGTATATCCTTGTAATTAAATATCATTCAGCAAAGAAAAGGAATGAAAGGCTGACCCTTGCTACAAAATGGATGAATCTTGCAAACATTATTCTAAGGGATAGAAGCCAGATATAAAAGGCCACATGTTTTATGATTCCATTTATGTATGAAATACCTAGAATGGGTAAATCCACAGAGACTGAAAGTTGATTAGTAATTGTCAGGGGTGAATGTGGGGATAGGTGGAAAGGGAATAACTCTTAATGGGTAAGGATTTGGGTCAGAGGGATGATGAAGATGTTTTGAAATCAGATAGTGGTGATGGTTGCACAACTCTGAAAATACTAAAAAAAAATTCACTGAACTCTATACTTTAAAATGGTGAATTTCCTTTTATGTGCATTGTATTTTAATAGAGCTGTTAAAGAAAAAGGGGGCACCTGGGTGGCTCAGCTGGTTAAGTGTCTGACTCGATATCAACTCAGGTCTTGATCTCAAGGTTGTAAGTTCGAGCCCCAAATTGGGCTCCACAAGAAATTCTTGTTGGGCTCTGACAGATGATCCACATTAGCTCTGGAATTTCTTTTTTTTTAATGGTTTTATTTATTTATTTGACAGAGACCACAAGTAGGCAGAGAGGCAGGCAGAGAGAGAAGAGGAAGCAGGCTCCCTGCTGAGCAGAGAGCCCGATTCGGGGCTCGATTCCAGGACCCTGGGATCATGACCTGAGCCGAAGGCAGAGGCTTTAACACACTGAGCCACCCAGGCGCCCCTAGCTCTGGAATTTCTTATCCAAAAAGCAGGATTCCAAACAGAAGGGGTGAGTGAGGGTTGGAATGTATGTTTCATAGATTTGTTGAGGGCACCTGGGTGGCTTAGTTGGTTAAGCCTCTGCCTTTAGCTCAGGTCATGATTCTAGAGTCCTGGGATCGAGTCCCACATGGGGCTCCCTGCTCAGCAGAGAGTCTGCTTCTCTCACTGACTCTCTCCTCTCATGCTCTCTCTTTCATTCTCTCTCCCTCCCTCTCAAATTAATAAAATCTTTAAAAACAAAAAGACAAGAAAACAGATTTGTTGAAAATTAAAATTTAGCTCCCCCGGTTATAAGGACAATGTAGAAACTATCTAGTCATATCTGGGCATAGACAAGGTTAGTTTAAACTCTGATCTATATGGATTATTGAAAAAGGAGTGGGATTGTACCTAGGTTTTGTTTCTTTAAATCCCCGAAGTGAGCTGTATTGCTTTAGTAAGGAATTCTTTTTTTCTTGAAGAAAATTTTAGAAAATATATGGTTCTGTTTTCTGCCTTCGTTAAAAAAGAAAACCATTTGTTCCGTGTCCAAGGCATTTGCCAACATTTGCCAAGAGAGTGCCCTAAGTTCAGACTTTTCAAAGGAATTAATACTCTTTCTGAAAGTTAAATACACAAGCCTAAACATTCCAAATGACTTCTTAAAAAAAGTAAAAAACATAAAAGAAACAGACTAAGTGTAGAAGGACTTAAAAGAGATATTATTAAACACACTTGGTGTAATTTTTAGGTAACTCAGTCAAAAGGGAAAAAAACGCCCTATACTTATCTTCTGAGGCACGTGGATTTCTATGTGATGCCAGTAGTTAACGTGGATGGTTATGACTTCACATGGAAAAAGGTAAGTGAAGGCAAAGAAAACAAAATATGCCCTATTTGGGGATACAGGACATGCAGGCTGAATTCTTCACAGAATCTTGGATCTTGGCACAATGGTTTTATTAAAAAAAAATATATATATATATATATATTCTTATTATGGAAAGGTTCAAACATATGAATGGTAATTATTTCACAGTAATCTCCAAGAATATATATATATATATTCTTATTATGGAAAGGTTCAAACATATGAATGGTAATTATTTCACAGTAATCTCCTTTTTACCCATCATACAACTTCATCAATAATCAATTCTTGGCCAGGGGTGCCTGGATGGTATAGCTGGTTAAGGGGCTGACTCTTGGTTTTGTTTCAGATCCTGATCTCAGGGTCATGAGATCGAGTCAAGCTTCAGACTCTGCGCTCTGCATGCAGTCTGCTAAAGACTCTCCCTCTGCTCCTCCCCCTGTGTATGCTCTCTCTCTCTCTCATATAAATGAATGAATGAATGAATCTTTTAAAAAGTGAAATAATCAACTTATGGCCAAAGTTTTCTCTCATATATCTCCAAACCAATTCTATCTTATTATATTTGAAGCTAACCTCAGACACCATATCATTTCATCAATAAATTTTGAGGATGCATCTCTGAAAGAGATATTTTTTTAAATGATACAATTATACCTAAAAATTAACAATACTTAATATTATAATGTCCAATTGATATTCAAATTTATATTTGTTTCATAATTTTAAAAAATTGTTTTCTTTGATTCAGAATCCAATTAAAGGCAATTTATTATGATTGGTTTTAATGTCTTTTAATTCTCTTTTAATCCATAGATTCTCTTGCCATCTCTCTCTCAATTTTTTTCTTTGTAATTTATTCATTGAAGAAAAGGTTTCCCATTGTCTGGATTTGCTAATTGCATGGCCATGTTGCAATTTCACATTCCTCTGTCTTCTGCATTTTCTAAGACTTGAAATTTGGATTGTAGATGATAAACCAGATTCAGGTTTAACTTTTTTGGCAGGACTACTTCAGTGTGATTCTGTGTTCTGTATAATGTCTGGTTGTATCTCCTTTTGTGATATTAGCTGCCATCAATACACAATGCCTAGATCCATCCATTATTATTAGGAATCCTTTGAATAGCATTTTGATTAATAAAATAATAAATTGCAAGTTTTAGAAAAACATCCTAACTGCACTTGCATTCTGGTAGAATTTCACTAACTGATATGTGAATTTAAGCCTTAGGATGCTTTAATTTAGTGATGAGCATCTAAGTGTAAGTTTCCCAGTCAATCTCATCTATATTGGAAACCACTATCAATGGTATTTCTAGCCTATCAACATCATGGTTCAGGAAAATTACTCAAGCAATGTAAGTACAGTTCTTTTTAATGTAATGAGGAGCACATAAAATATAATTCAGCTTATATAGGCTCAGAAAAACCTCCTTGAGCAGCACATGTAAGCACCAGGAAGAATAATCAGAGTGATTGGAAACATACAGGATTGAACAGAAATTGTTTTATGCAAGAGGTAATTTTTGCAGAAGAAATGGGAATGGTGAAGGGGATTGGCTGAAAAAGTCATCCTAAGTGAAAGGCATACTGTGAATATAAGTTTATAGGGAGGAGTGGGAAAATCCTGAACTAAATAAATGAGAAATCCCTAGCATAGCACCTAACACAAATTTGTGTCCTGTAAATGATCATATGGAGGCATCTGTGTGGTTCAGTTGGTTAAGCATCTGACTCTTGATTTAAGCTCAGGTCATGATCTCAGTGTCATGAGGTCAAGCCCCACTTCTGGCTCCCTGCTCAGTGGGGAATCTGCTTGAGATTCTCTCTCTCTCCCTCTGCCTCTCCCTTTTCCAATCCCTCTCAAATAAATAGTCACATTCACAGATTGATATTACAATAGATTTATTCTTTCACTGAGTCATGGTAGAATTCAGCCACCCTTTAGATATTGCCACTTTCCCATTGTCCTTTGTATCTTAACACTGCCAATTAGTGCCGGTGGTTTGAGAACCAAATTTCTCCAGGACAATTCTTGCCACCACATCACAGGCCAGAGGTTGGAAGCAGACTGGAAGCTTTCCAGAAGGGCTGGTGAGAACAAAGGAAAAGGTACCACATCATCCCAACCCCAGGATTTAAACAAAATCCGTGGAGCTGTTTACTTAGTCAACTTTCCCAGTTTGCCCCAAGAATCCAATGGGGGAATTTGCTTTATGTTTACAAATGAGGATTGAATCATTGTGATCAAAGGAACCATCAGGCTACAGGTGTATTCACAGCTCCACCTCCTGAAACTTTTAAAGGAGTGAGTTGAATTCAATCTAAAGAGAGCATTGAAACTCATGACTCATGGTTTTAATTTTAGTTGAGACACAAAGTTATTTTACTTTTCTCAGAAGGAATTAAAATTAGAGCAAATAAGACTAAACAGCCTAGCAATAAGCAGCCTAGCAAAACCAAATGAAATTTCTGTTGGTATAGGTCATAACTGATGAAATATTACCATTTCATCTGGTTCAGACTGAAATGGTTTTGAATGAATGTAATTGAGACCTGGGTGGAAACAAGGGCTGTGAGAAAGGAATGCTGTGAAGATCGTGACAGGTGGAGTGATGGGTTTGCAGGAGAGGCACACAACCCTGACTACTTAGGTTTTAGAAGTCATGTCTCTGCTTGAACTATGAACATGGCCATCCTGGTTATCAGTATTTTATTTATTTAGAATCGAATGTGGAGAAAGAACCGGTCCTTTCATGAAAATAATCGTTGCATTGGAACAGACCTGAACAGGAACTTTGCTTCCAAACACTGGTGTGGTAGGTTACTTGCTTCATTTCAAATAACATTTGTCACTAGTGTATCAAAGTAGGATTGAAAGTAGGATAAAAATCTTTCCTTTTTAATTGTATAGGAAAATGTTCAACAGCATTCAAAAACATTTTCTTTGGTTTTTGCTATTTACTTAACATTTTTTTCTTTTATGAGTGTCATAAATGTATGTCTAGCACACTGGGAGTTTATCATTCATTGATTTGAATCAGTTAAAGTACTCAGTGAACATTGATTAACGCATTCAAGAATATCGTCTGCTCTCAGGGTGGTAGGTGAAGGTTTGCAGTCCCCCCATTGTATTTCATAGTTACTACATTTAAGAAACAACTACAAAACAAAACTAAACCTAATTAAGATCTTGAACCATCTTTATTTTTATAAGTGGGTACATGTAACTCTGTGGGGACTCTAAGATATTGAAAGTGACTGAAGCCTCCAAAACCTGCTTCTAACCACTCCTTTGCCCTATTCAATGCTATGTATGTGATTGTACGTATTCCCTTTTTTTTTTAAAAAAAAAAAAGAAGGGAAGTTTTGTGATTTTGAACATTTCATTATTGTCTCAGAGTCCACGTGAAAACATCACAACCGCGTACTTACCTTATTTCCTTAATTCCTTCCTCCTCTAGGTTAGAAATTCTGTAAGGGACGGGCCCATTATCCATAACCTAGTGCAATGCCTGACACATGCAGGGTTCTCAGAAATCAATTAAATGCATATAGGAATGAATAGATTCTATGAGACCTGCAGATGTAATAAGCAAGCAGAGGAAAGAGCAGTTAATCCTGCCTCGGGCTCACTCCTTTTGTGATTGAGGGACTCACTTAGTGGTTTCTTGGTGAGAGCCATTCTTAAGATTGTCCAATAAAATTGCCCACTGAGACCCAAAGACAACACAGCAGTGATAACTGGGCAGGGAGTCAGAGAAGCAGCAGCAAATATAAAATAGGTCTAAATAGAGCTGATGCTTACTAAGTGCTGTGCCATTTACATATCTCCCCCTAGGTTTCATTATCTATGTATCCTGGATAGAGAATCCCAGACTCAGAAGGTTAATCCCTTAATTGTTAATCCCTTAATCTGTGTGCTTAAGAGCACAGACCTAGGAAGTGACAGAGCTGGGATGTCAAACCAGGCTGACTAACTCCAAAGTTATTACAATTCTTCTATGAGAATCATCCCTTTATTATAAGTTCCCATCTGGAACTTATTTTATCTTCATACTCGTTGGTGCTCTGTTTTATTTAATATTTTTTATAGTGAAGTCGTATTACCCAATTTGAAAAGCCAAGACATCAAATATATTCTGTTATTCCCATCAAGATATATGGTAGGCCATCTGAAGCACAGCACTATCTTACTATCACAAGAGTTAAAAACAGAAACAGAAGCAGCAAGCATATAGACAAAGGAGAGTGACAAATAAAACAAAAAGTAATTGTAAAGACTCTTTTTTTTGTCCAATGCCCCCGTATCTCTTTAGTATTATTATGTAAGCAAGCCAGTGTGAAAGAATTAAATCTTAGATCCTCCTTGTCCCTGGAACTAGAACATGCCTTTATGATACTTTTTTTTTTTAAGAATCTAAAAGAGCACCTTACTTATTAACAGGAATTGACATATCAAGCCTGTTTGTTTCATGTTCATTTTCCCTTTCTTCTGTATTAAAATTGTGTGTGTGCATATGCGTGTGTGTGTGTGTGTGTGTGTGTGGTGAAAATGGGAATGGGTCTGAGGTTGTCTTAGACTGCTCAGGCTGCCATAACAAAATATCATAGGCTGAGTGGCTTCAAAAATAGAAGTTTATTTCTTGCAGATATGAAGGTGGGAAGTTCAAGATAAAAGTATCAGCAGGGTGGTTTTGTCCTAAGGCCTCTCTCCTTGACTTGCCAATGGCCACCTTTTCACAGTGTCCTCACATGGCCTTTTCTCTGTGTACCCATCCCTGGTGTTTCTCTCTTAAAAGGACACAAGCCAAATTAGATCGGGGTCCCACCCTTTTGACTTACTTAAACCTTAATGACCTCCTTAAAGGCCTAATCTCCAAACATAGTACATTGTGAGTTATGGCTTCAACATATGAATTTTGTAGGGGGAGGAAATCAGTCTATAACAGGGAGGATTTTGTGAGGTTGTCTGGTCTCAAACTTTCTGAGAGAGATTCACTTATTTTCTAAACTGTTAAGTTAAACTGCAAAGTTTTAATAACCAGTGTACAGTGGAAAATCCTTTATTTCTTTTCTTATGAGACCATTGTCTTTTCATCATTTTTTATGGTGCTAAGATATATATAACATAAAATTTGTCATTTTAACCCTTTTTAAGTGCGCAATTCAGTACACTGAGGCAGTAAGTATATTCACAGTCTGGTAAGTATATTCACATCACTAATATCAATTTCCAAAACTTACCATCATTCCAAATAGATACTCTGTGACCGTAAACAATGTCTCCTCATTCATCCTGTCCGTGCAGCCCCTGGTAGTTTCCACTCTACTTTCTTTCTTTATAAATTTCCCTATATGAGGCCTGTAGACCAGAGAAGGCTTGAGCTTGAAGGAACTCGGTAGACTAAGTGTCTCTTGGTACAAAAAAAGCACCTTCAGTTGAGAAAGTTGAAGTAGCTTCCCAGATGAATATGCCTATTTCATGGCAAAGAAGATCTCAGATTTGAGTGTCCTGAATCTCTGGTACTTCCTACCAAAGTACTTGAAATCTCCAGAACGTCAGAATCTGAGGCAGCACTCACTGTCTGTGTCTATTATGGGTCACTAGTGGCCACTGAGCACTTGAAATGTGGCTTGTCTGAATTTGGGATGTGCAGTGAGTATAAAATACACACCAGATTTCAAAGATTGGGCATGAGAAAAGTAACATAAAATAGATCATGAGGGGCACCTGGGTGGCTCAGTGGGTTAAGCCTCTGCCTTTGGCTCAGGTCATGATCTCCGGGTCCTGGGATCGAGCCCCCATCTGGCTCTCCACTCAGTGGGGACCCTCCTCCCCAACCCAGTCTGCCTCTCTGCCTACTTGTGATCTCTGTCAAATAAGTGAAATCTTTACAAAAAAAAAAAGTAGATCATGAATAATTTTTATATTTATTACATCTGAAATGGTAGTACTTTGTACATATTGGTTAAATAAAGTATATTATTCAAATAGGTTCACCCATTTCTTTAAAAACAATGATTGATTGAAACTTAAACTTGTGACTTGCTTCATGTTTCTATGGGAGAGCTCTGGTCTGAGGATTCATGTTAGGGCACCACCGCCTCTTCCATCTCTTTCATGTCCTCCCCTATCCCTACTCCTAACATAATCTCTGTTCTTTAGAACTGTACATCGGGGGGATGGGAGAGCAGGAGTAATCAAAGGGAACAGAACTATCAAAATGATTCATCTGATCACATTATTGGTTAAAAATTAATACAAATGAAATATTAAGGCCCTGGCTATTTAGCACAACATTTTCTTGCAGGGAAAAGAATATTTCAGAAACATTAAGGTTGTTTCTATAGCAAACAAAATGAAGAAAGCAGAACAAGTTTAAGTAAGGTGGGCAGCTCCTGGAAGGCTAATGAAGCAGCGCATGGTACCTGAGGACAAGGATGCCTCCAGGCCTCAGAAACAACCTGGAACGGGGTGGGCTTCAGCACTGCAGTGCGCTCCATGAATCCACTGTGAAGCACACTGGATGTTTTTTTATTACAATCCAGATGTTGATGTTGATGATGATGATGATGGTGGTGGTGGTGGTGGTGACAAAGAGGAGAAACAGTAGTCACTGAACACTTAGTATAGACAAGGTGCCATGCAAGATATTTCATATGCATTAGCTCATCGAATCCTCATTAAATCCTCATTAAATATATAATTTTCCCATTTAGCAGATGAAAAAAATTAAGGTACAGCTTTACAACAGTTTAACTTAAGGCCATATAGTTATTAAATGGCAGTGCCAAAATTAAATCAAGTGATTGGATAACTAACGAAATGCCTATGCTGCTTAGCTTCTTATAGTAAAGGACCTTTACTGCCCAAAATGTTCACTTTGCATCTCCTGAAATAGTAGTATTTCCTTCATAGGGTTGCATGAGGATTAAATGAGATGTTACGTGGAACTCAGAGTTGAGTTCATGTCAGCTGGTGATGTTATTGGTGTTGTCTTCTTTGTTCTAGAGAGCAGCTGGCCTGGCATCAGAATCTTCATCTCAATTTCAAGTTATCAGTGGAGGGATTCAGATTGACAAAACACAAGTTGAGGACCCAGTTCAGGATTAATCAATTGTGTAGGAGGGAATAATGTTTGGTGCCAGAGATGGCTCCCTGGGGCCCCAACCCTGTGCATTAAGGAAGAAAGGTGAAGTGCTAGGCGTCAGGCTACCATCTGAAGTGATGTATATTAGAATCTCTCAAAAGGATGAATAAATATTACACTAGCCCCCAATATCACCATCTTATTTTATTTATCAGACTTCTTTATTTAGCAAGTTAGAAGTAGCACTGAAGGCAGACTTCCATATTCTGAATTCCCAAATGACACTTTTCTTTTATGGGCTATATTGATTAGTAACTTTTAAACTACAAGAACCAGGAAAACCAAACTCACCAAGGATTAAAGAAAATAGGGTTTCTAAAAATATGATGTTTTTCTTTTCCTCTCACATAGCCACATGTCTGGAGGCAGGGCTGGCTGGCATCTCTGAGATTTCCTTAGCCACTTTCACAAAGAGTGCAAGATGGCTGCCCCAGGCAGCAACTGTTGGGATGTTTGCTATGAGGGCATATAAATATTTACTTCAAAAGAAATATAAATATGTTCTTTACAGAGTTCAAATCATTTCTCTAAAATCTGTTTTTCTAAAAATGTTGCACCATAGATGTTTGGAGAAGGCACTTAAAGGGAAATCACAAATTACAATAGCATAAGCATCCCCTCTAATCCCACTCTCTCAATTTCACTTCAGGGGAAGGTGCATCAAGTTCCTCATGCTCAGAAACCTACTGTGGCCTTTACCCTGAATCAGAACCAGAAGTGAAGGCAATGGCTAGTTTCTTGAGAAAAAACATCAACCACATTAAGGCTTACATCAGTATGCATTCATACTCCCAGCACATAGTGTTTCCATATTCTTATAATCGAAGCAAAAGCAAAGACCATGAGGAACTGGTAAGTGCTACTTAATTATTTTTTAATTGGCATTTCAGAAATAAGATAATACCTAATTCAAGAATCAAAACCTGTGGGGAGAAATTTCTCTTTTGGAGGACAGTTGGGAAGGTGCTTTACATTTTGGTCTCACTCTGCTGAGAGTCACCCTGGGTCAGGGTTCACTGAGGGAATGTAAAGAGCAGGTCCTACCCTGTGGATGTGAACTTTAGTCCAGCAGATGGGTCCCTAAGAAAATGTGAGACACATTGCTTGAAGGTCGGGTCAAGCCATTCCACATGGAGCTGATCTACATATAAAACCATCAAGTCAAGGACAAGAGTCTCTGAAATTGTGGGTCTACTTTATGGTAACTAGCTTTCTACAACAGCCTGACATAGATCAAGTCCTGGTATAACACTCATCAATCTAATATCAATATCAGGAATTGTGTACACACTGACCTCCCTAACCTCCAGGGGCTTGGTCCTATTAAAAGCACTTCATATGTCAACATTTCGGATGTGGTAGAAGATACGGGAAGTTCAAAGAGGACATAGATAATCTGCTAACTCCTCACTACTTTTTGTTCCCACATGTTCTATGTTTGGATTGATGACCAAAAAATGCAAGGTTTCTTGATGAATTGTAGCTAGGATTGGCCAAATTCTTAACCCAGATGCTTTACAGACAATGGAAGGGTTAAGGTGACAGTCTGACTCTTGCCCAGTCTGATTTTTATGTAGTGGTTTGTTTCTTACTGATTCCTTTTGTTCTGGCTCTTTTTTCCCTTTCTTTCTCCTTTTATTTTAATTTTTATTTCTTTGTTTATGTACTTTTTACTCCATGAATTATAAATTTTATAACTGGAAGTTTGCACCTCTTAATTCCCTTCGCATATTTCATATCCATCCTTCCAATGCGTCCCCCTCCCCAACCCCCCACAACCATCAGTTTCTTCTCTGTATTTATTATTTTCTGTATTTTTGCTTGTTATTCATTTGCTTTGTTTTTAGATTCCACGTGTAAGTGAAATCATATGGTATTTGTCTTTCTCTAGCTTATTTCACTTAGCATAATACCCTCTAGGTCCATCCATGTTGTTGAGAATTGCAAGATCTCATTCTATTTTATGGCTGAATAATATTTCATTGCATATATATACACCCCACATCTTCTTTATCCATTTGATACTTAAGCTGTTTCCATAAGTTGGCTATTGTAAATAATACTTCGGTAAGCAGAAGGGTCATATATATTTTCAAATGAGTGTTTGCATTTGCTTTGGGTAAATACCCAGTGGTGGAATTACTGGATCACATGATATTTTTATTTTTAATTTTTTGAAAAACCCCTGTACTGTTTTCCGTAGTGGTCACAAGAATTTATATTCCTACCAAACAGTGCATGAGAGTTTCATTTCAAGCACACCCATACCAACACTTGTTATTTCTTGTATTTTTGATAATAGCCATTCTGACAAGTATAAGATGATATCTCATTGTGGTTTTGATTTGCATTTCCCTGATGTTTGGTGATGTTGATCACTTTTTCATGTATCTGTTCACTGCCTGTATGCCTTCTTTGGAAAGAAGTCTATTCAGGTTCTCTGCCTTTTTTTTTTTAGTTAGATTATTTGTGGATTTGGGTTTTGTTTTTGTTTTTGTTGTTTGGTGTTGATGTGTATGTCCTGGTTCTCTTACAAGAATAAACTATAGCCATATTATGGGATAACAGTTGCTGATGACAAATATAAGGTTATTTGCATTTTTTGAAAATAGCTCATTTAGAACATAAACATACTTGGTACTTGCAATTCTTTCTTCTTCTCAGAGAGAAACTTTTAAGGAAAGCTCCCTAATTGGTGTTATCCTTGAAGAAAAGAGAGGCTATTTATCTTGATTTGGAAATAGAATTAGTCTGATTTTCCTTATTTTGGGATTACTGTTATCACAAACAATTGTTGAGAGTTATTTTGTGTAAAATATTGTGTTTGGTGGACATTAAAAGAAGCACTAGGTGAGATCCTGCCCTTCAAGAGAACATGAAATGGTTAGGGAGCTCAGCCCTTAGCAAATCTCACGAATAGTTATGTTCTAAATGCAGTAATTACTAAATAAGTGGCACAGATGGTAGACCTCAATTCTGACTAGGATAGCAGGGGGTGTCCTCATTAACTGATTCGGAAGGAAATGCTAGAAAAGCCAGGGGATAAAGTCCTTGTCCTGGAGGAATTTATCATCTATTAAGGGGTAACATACTATAAGGAAAATAATAATAATAAAAGGCTATTGACATCAAAGAACAGATCAATTTTCAGCCAGAAATGGAACAATAGGAATTCTAGAGGCAGACAGGGAAGTGAGAACATTGTAAGCTCAGGAAATGTGTTCCCCACAGGAAGTATGTTCAGGTGTGTGTGGGGGGGGTGTGTTCAAGTGTATGGGGGTGTGAAAGTGGAGGGTGACACCATCAGAAAGTAAATCTTGTCAGCTTGTTTGAATGTCAGAATGAATTTGTATTTTATTCTGTAGACAATGGGGTTTCATTAAAATTTTTTTGAACAAAGGAATGCTACAATGTAATACACACTGATATTCCTCTGGGTTATTTGAGAGAGGGTCAGTGAGTGCTAGCATCAGCCTCATAAAAGATCTGGATAAACTAGAACCAAATGTAGTAGAATAAGGGATTTACTTATTAACCTACCCCATAGTGGGCACATAATTCTTTTTACCTGATGAGTCTTTAGGAGTTTATTAGACATTTTACGCAAGAAGACAATAGCCTATGAGAAGGAAATGATCTATGCATTAAGTATATGTAGTATTTTGAAAAGCTGCATTTAAAGTCTGGTGATAATTTTGGGGTTCTTAGGTGGCTCAGTTGGTTAAGTGTCCAACTCTTGATTTTGGCTTAGGTCATGATCTCAGGGTTGTCATACTGAGCCCACTGCTCCAGGATTCTCCTTCTCCCTCTGGTCCTCCCCCGCCACCAAGTAAATTAATTAATTAATTTAATTCTCTGAAAACATAAATAAAGTTTGGTGATAATTTTGTGTAGGAATAGGGTGACCCCAGGCTGTTTGTCTTTGAAATACAGTTGTACTTCATTTTATATGATAAGTGGGTTCCTGAAAACCAAAAAGCATGTGAGAATTATTTTTCCTTCAGGTTAAATTAAATTTTCAATGTTTTGGAAAGTTCTATGTTTAAAGCCACCCAACTGTGATTTCCATAAAGCAAAAAATAGTTTTTTAAGTTTATTTATTCCTATTGTATAGATTTTTCATATGTACAGTCTTCTTTTACTTCTATTGAGCCATAATGGATGTGTAACATTATGTAAATTTAAGGTGTACAATGTGATGACTTGATACACTTACACTTTGTGAAATGATTACCACAATAAAGTTAGTTAACACAGCCATCACCTTACATAATTACAACTTTTTCTTTTGTGGTGAGAACATTTAAAATCTACTCTCTCAGCAACTTTCACGTATATAAAATAGTGTTGTTAACTGTAGTCACTATGCTGTGTGTTAGAGCCCCAAAACTCATTCATCTTATAAGTGGAAATTTATATCCCATAACCAACATCTCCACATTTCATTCACACACCTCAAGCCCCTGGAAACCACCATTCTACTTTCTATTTCTTCCTGTACACAGTTTGATTCCATTAATATATGGTTGTTTTATTAAGAAACTCCTATCTGTCCTGCTTCAAAGCTGCACATTAACTGAAATTCCATATTCTATTGATTTCAGTCCCTAGTGGCCAGTGAAGCAGCCCGTGCTATTGAGAATATTGATAAAAATATCAGATATACTCATGGCAGTGGTTCAGAAACTTTCTGTAAGTATTTCTTTTTAAGGTCTTGGAGAATTGTAAGGTACTAAAGAAATCTATGTGTTTGGATTTTCTGTGTCAATTTATTTTTTCTAAATGGAATCTTTAAACAAGGTCACATGTAAAATAGTTGGATTATAACAATTAGGAATGGAAGTGTAGTAGCTATGAGAACACTGAACAGGGCTATATTAATAAATGAGTACCCTCAAAAGAAGCCAAAATGATATTTAAGAAATCATGTTCATTGCTACAGAGTAGAGATTATAGAATTGGCATCACACTGGGTCATTGAAACAGGAAAGGTCATACAGGGCCAAAAGAATGTGTGAGATGTCCAGGGCTCCCATGCAAAGTTGTGCAGGTTGAACACTATACAAATCTAGGGAACCCTTTTTACATTAGATGCTTTCTAATAACAGGCTGTGCCCACTGGAGCACACTATATAGTTAAATGTCTTTTTTTGCATCACACTGATGACAGCTTGTATGTGGTAAACTCTTAAGAAATATTTCTAAATTTAATTTCTACTGGCAGATATTTATCGAGGGATTCTTTTCACCCACATTAGGATGACAGACAATGATTTTTTTTCTTTTGAAGCTAGAGGAGGAGATGGCAGAATAGGAACAGTAAATAAACATGTAACCAGGTGTCATCAAACTATGACCCACAGGCCAAACTCTGCCTACCACTTATTTTGCATAGCATGTGAGATAAGAATGGGTTTTCCATTTTTAAAAGATTTTATTTAGTTATTTTAGAGAGAGAGAGTGAGTGAGCAAGAGAGCATGCAAGTGGGGGGCGGAGAGGGAGAGAGAGAATCCCAAGCAGACTCCATACCTAGTGCAGAGCCTGATGAGGGGCTGGACCTCACAATTTTGAGATCATGACCTAAGCATAAATTAAAAGTCTGATGCTTAACTGACTGAGGCACCCCGATGCCTCAGTTTTTCCATTTTTTAAAAGGTTGAAAAAAATGATTTTGTGACATGTTAAAATTATATGAAATTCTAATTTCAGTATCCAAAAATAAAGTTTTATTTGAACACGACCACACCCATTTACTTAACGTATTGCCTATAATAGCTTTCACAATAGTAGAGTCAAGTAATTGTGACATACTTTGTGGTCCACAAAGCCTAAAATACTTACTGTTTAGTCCTTTGGAGAAAAAGTTTGCCAATCTCTGATGCAAACAATGAAGTAGTCAAATATAGTATAATCCCATTGAGAAGTAAAGAAAATAAAATAGGCTTAAGGGCTTGAGAATGACTACAGGAGAGAGAGGCTCCTTAGCTAAAGTGGCCTAGAGGGTCTCCCTCTATAGGTAACACTTCTGGGAGACCTTCTTGATAAGTATCTGCCTGTTTAAACAGTGATGTGGGGGGAAACCAGGGAGAGAAGATGGGTTGTGAGAAGGTCCAATATTCGAAACCCCATAGTTTTCTTTAACAGGTGTGATCTACAGGAATATAAAAACACATTCATCTTAATAATCACATTCATATCATTTTCAATAAGTTGCTTGAGCACTAGATGCCCTATTAGTAGGAAGTCCAGAATCTTCCTCTTCTTCCTCCTCAACAACCCCAAAATATATCTGAACAAAGTGGGGCCAGATTGATCTGCGTGGTATCTCAGCCTTTTGTTGTCGATTGGCCCACTGATGCTGCCTTTGCTGACCCAGGTCCTTGCTCTGTCAGTGAGGGATCACACAGCTTCCTTTCACAATTCAGAGCTTTCTCGATTCTCATCCTCTTTTCTGCCATTGCTCCCCAAAGCATAACCGCAGTGTCTCAGAGTCTGGTGTGAAGAAATCAGTCCATCTCTACACATTCATTCATTCATTCATTCATTCAGTTAGCATACATCTATGAGAATGTGTTGCTGAGCATGAGAAAATGGCTGGAAGAAGGAATGCCAAATACTGATAGTGGTTGTCAGAAATATTTGCTGAATAACATATTGAACCCTCAGCTGGTGGATATTGTTAGTATTATAAACAATGCTTTGGTAAACACCTTTGTAGTTAATTCAAGTATAAGCATTAGAAAGAGGCAAAAGTGATCACTTTGCATATGAAATATATGATTACCTGGAAAACAGTAGAAATCAACCAAAAATATTATTAACAATCAAAAGTTGAGTAAGGTGGCTATGAAGTAAATAGACAGAAATCTAAAGCTCTGTTATATACCAAAAATAATCAGGTAGATAATAAAACAGAGAAAAGATCCTACTGCCCCTCTATATGTACATATGTACAAAGTGCACACATATATACATACAGATATATTTATGTGGATTCCTTGTTAAACATGTGTATGTGTGTACACATACAAATCCATATATTTATATGAAAACCCTAGAAAATTTTACTGGTTTACATAAAGGAGGATAAATAAAAGGGGAAACCTACTACGTTTTTGGGTAAGAAAACAAAATAAAAATGTGTCAGTAGTGCTAAATTAATCTGTATGTTTAATGCCATCCCAATGAACAGTTAAGTGACTTTGAATTTTTTTTTGAAAGAATGAATTTGGTAGAAGAGCTTGTAAAATTTTCTGAAAAATGAGACTAAAAGAGAATTTGCCCCAACCAGGTATTAAGGCACATTATAAACTTACAGTAAGTAAGACTGTGGACTGAGCTGGGAAAAGACAGACCAATAGGAGGGAATAGTGAGAACAGAAAGACATTTAAATATATAAGGGCACATATTACCTCATAAAAGAGGCAATTCTAAGAATGTTATTCAATTAATAGAGTTGGAAAACCTGACAACTTAGAAGAAATTAATTTACCAACATATATTTCTCTAAAATAAATCAAAGATAGATAAAATATTTTAATATAAACACTCTGCCATAAACCAAGCTGAAAGCTAAATAACCAAATAAGAAAACAAATTCACCTATTACACAAGGCTAATAATACTCATGTTGCTATTATAAAGAATCTGTAAAATCAAACGAGTAGAAAAATGAGCAAAGAGAATGGATAAAAATTATAATGCTGGACAATAAATATACCAAATAAAATGTTAAACTCAGTGGTAATCAAATAAACAAGATTATCCAATAATATTTTCACCCATAAATTCACCCAAAAATTGCCCGAAATACATAATTCCCTATGCATGGTATGAGAGGGTGAGATGGGCATATTCATACACTGCTAGTATGGAGATGTAAGTTGGTTCAATTCTTTTGAAGGTTTTTTGGGAACATTGTAAAAAGTACATACTCTTAGACAAGTGAATCTACTTCTAGGTAAGAATGTTCTAAAGAAATGAAGAAGCAATTAGTAAAAACAAGAAAGTTCATTGTAAAGTTGTTTATATCAATTAGAAATTAGAAAAAATTAATTTTTTAATTTTAAATTAAAATTTAAATTTTAATTTTTAATTATTTAAATAATTAATATATTAAATTAAATTAAAAATTTAAATTTAAATTAAAAATAAAAATATAAATTAAAATAAATAAATAATTTATTTAATAAATAAAATTTAAATTAAAATTAAATAAAAATTAGAAAAAAATAATCTAAAGGTCTCCAAGTTATTGGAGATTATCCCCAAGTTATTGAGATAATTATTGAACTTAATTATACTTAATTATATCCAGCTTTACTATGTGTTTATGAGATCATGAAAAATGATAATGTAGATTTGAAGTCATTGATACATAAAGCTGGTCAGATGGATTATGTTTAGAAGTATTATAAAACTGCATGTATAGGATGATCTTATTACATTTGGAAAAAATTAAATGTTAAAACATGCACTGAGGAGAAAGAAACACTAAAATGTTAATGGTGATTATTACTCCTTGGCAGAAATATGGGTAATTTTTATTTTCTTCCTTAACCTGTTCTTCTTCTATCTCTACTTTCTACCAGAAACTTAGATTACTTAATAATCAGAAAAAAATAAAGCTATTATTATTTTTAGGGGAAAAGAATCCATTTTGTTCGTTAAGTCGAGACATCTGGATTTCAAAAAGTAATTTCTTTTTTCTTCTTGTAGACCTAGCTCCTGGAGGTTCAGATGACTGGATCTATGACTTAGGCATAAAATATTCGTTTACAATTGAACTTCGAGATAAAGGCAAATACGGATTCTTGTTGCCAGAACGTTACATCAGACCCACTTGCACAGAAGCTCTCGCCGCTATCTCTAAAATAGTTGAGCATGTCATCAAGAATGTTTAATTCTCTTGATTTTCTCGCTCTTCTCTCCTATTTTAATTTACTGATTCCAACAAGACCAAATCCTTGTACCCATTCTTCTAAGATTTTATCAGTAGTTTTGAGAAAAGATTTTCCCATTCCTTGCTTTTGTCAAAAAAACGAAATAAATGCTACCATAAATTAAGGCAGAAAAGGGCTCACATTTCTTTTTCCTTTTTAAAAAAATTTGTACTGATTTTGATTCAGGATGTTTGACCACCCACCTCAAGCAATTTTAATAACCAGTTTCTTGTAGATCATTGGACCGCAAAAGGAAAGGGGGTTAGAAGTACATTAAAGATTTCTGCTCCGAATTTTCAATGAACTGCTTGCGCCTTTAAAAACACAACCGTGTGTCCTTTGCTCCGCAGGAATAAGCGACGGCCCAGAAAGTAGAGGAGTGTCAAAAAACGGAACAAATACCACCTGCTCTTGCGCAGGAAACCTTTTTGAGCAAATGAATGAACAGCTGTAGTTATTTTCAACAATAAATGTGGCATTTACAACAGCTGTTTATTGTAAGAAATTATGTAATAAAAGGAGTAAACTCTCCCTCTTAAATTCATTTTTTATTGGAAATTTTGGCTCTCCCTGGCTCAGGGATTCCACTCCAAAGGTCCCTTCGCAAAGCACGGATTAGATGATTTCCACGACACTCCTAGGAGCCGACGTTACGCCCAGGGGCGTGTCTCCGAAGGGGCGGTGCCTGCGCGCTGACGACTAATACGGCGGCCGGAAGCAGCCTCGGTCCACTGGGGATCAGGGCAAACACTCGACTTCCGGCGGCATTTTGAGTCGGTCCTGCTAGCGGCCTGCTAGTGTTTTCGTTGCTTTTTCTTGCTTTCCAGTCTGTCTTCGTTCTTTTTCGTTCTACATCTCAGTTTCACTTGACCCTACCGAAGCGGCGGGTGGGCTCTGCTTCTCAGCTGCCCCGGGGGCCCCTCGCTAGCGAAGAGCCGGTTCCCGGGAGCCGCGCGCGCACCTACTTTTCGTCGTCGTCTTCCCGGGGCTAGGCGCGGGGACAGAGAGTCGCCTCCCCCGCTCCTCGGAGCGGTGGCGGCGGTAGCGCCTCCGGACTGTGCTTGCGACAGGAGCTCGGGAAGGAGGTAAGCTTGAATTCTGTGAATTGGTGTGGGTATGTGGGAAAGGGCGTTGGACGGACCTGGAATGGGGAGGCCCTGGGTTGTCCTCCATCCCTTTTGGGTCACGCCAGGAGTTTGAGCTCTTATTGAGCATCCCACCCTTAACTGTGCAATAGCTCCCTGGGCTCAGGCTTCGTTTCTCGCTCGTGTTCTGATTCCGGCGAGTTTGTTTAAGAGGACGGGAATTGAGACTAAAGACTGTTCTGGGTCCCTACCAAAAAAGCTTGGGAACCCTTGCGCAGTATTCGCATTTATATGCACTGGACCGGGGGAGGAATATGGTCTTAGATTTAGAGGTTCCGCCTTTACGCATTCCAGACCTTTAGGGAAAATTACCTTGCTGTTGGTTGTATTTGGTTTTGCTTATTTCCCGGCAGTGATAATTTGACTTGGGTCCTGAAGGTTGAGGAGTGCTACTCTATCTTTACAATCCCTGGGTAGTTACTTTGGGCAACTATCCGTCAGAAACTAGGGAAGGTGGAGTGAAAGGAGGGAGGATCTGCTGTTTGGCATTATCTCTTTCTGAATAGGTTAAAATAATATATGTGGCTGGAAAATCATTCAGAGTTGATATTATTTGAGTGATGTTGGTAGGATCCTGTTTGTGGAGCGTATCTTAAGCTATTTGGTTATATTGTGATGTTTTCACATACTTTGAACTACTCCGAAAATTACGGGCATAGACTGGCCCTTCAGGATTTTGGTGTGTTTTTTTTTTTTTTAATTATTTTAAAAGTTTGGAAAATATCTTCACACCTCATCTTTTCAAAGTCCATGGTACTGTTGCAGTTAATCTAAATGTTTATGCAGTACAATCCATGCATGCGTATATGGTGCCAGTTAGTGGAGTCTAGTTTTGTAATATTTGTAATTACTGGCTTTAGTGCCTGAGCGACAATATTTTTAAGAGTTTTATGGACATAATCTGTAGATTTTCAAATAATTTCCAATTTCTTAATGAAATATTTAGATTATAGGATGACAGTTTAAACAAGAGACTGCTAAGAATGTTGATGCTGGTATGTAGCAATTTGTATCAGTAAAAATAGTTGCACCTTGAAACTTAGACTTTTACTGTGTGGCTCTGGTAGGATCCAGTTCTATCAAATGCATGCCTCTTACTGGCTTCCTAATTCTCGCTGGTTCAAAATGAATATTGATTGCATATTTAAGATATGCAAATCAATCTGTTTTCATATTGGTAAATTAATAACTAAAATTAATCAGGTGGATGCTATTTTCACTTCTGTACAAGTTATTAGAATTTTAATAAGTTGTAGTGTTAGTTTGTATTACAGTATGCATTGGTAGTTAAATATAGACAGCACAATTGTTTAATTGACATTTATTTGAGGAGTTGGTTTTCAGTGGATGTTAGTCTTCCCCACCTCCCCCAACCTAGTTCTCCATTTCATGTAGAGTTGGAGCTATTTTAGTAGATATTTAATAACTGTTGAAAGTTAAATGGTGTTGCTATTTAAAGTGTCTTTATTCTTTTTTGATAGAATGCATGTTGCAATTCTGTTTATTTCACTTTATAGTAGTTACTAGCATTGCCTATTTTCTGTTCATAGTCTTTTTAACAATTTTTTTTTTTCTGCACAGGCTACAGTATTGCCTTGCTCATAGTGGTATAGTCAGTGTAGTTCTGTTAATTCTGTTTGGAATTAAAGTTGGGATTGTTTTAGTCTCTCTCTCTCTCTCTTTTTTTTTTTTTTTTTGTTCTTATTTTGCTTTTGGTTTTGTTTTAGTATGTCTTTAAACAACCTGTAAGATTGTTTTAGAAAGTTATTTTTTTAGAAATATTCTCCCAGACTGTGCATCAAATAAACTTAATTTTTTTCTTTAAAAGATATGAACTATAAATAGGAAATCCCTTATTTTTAATATAAACCTTTTAGTTTTAGAACTTCAGTGGATAAGAATTTATTCTACCAGTTAGTACATTTATGTAGTTTTAATTGTTTAATTACTTGACAGTTTCCTAATATTATGCTGAGGCTTATCCAGGTTAACATGATATATGCTTTTATTTGTGCTGGGGAAAGATGTGGCCTCAAAAAGGTGTAATTATGGATTAAAATGAGGATACTAGAATTGATACATGTTTTATTGACAAGATTTTAGTATTTAGGCCTCAGGAATCATTGATCATTTGTATGTTTCCCCTTTCTTAGCCATATTTATAGGGTGTAGCTTTGAGTACATTGTGATATTTTAAGTTTTGGAGGGAGAAAGGAAACTGTTCTCATTTATTAAGACCCTCTTGTTGTATTTTAATAGGTTCAAACTCTGTCCCTTTTTTTAAAATTGAAAATATATCATAAAAACCTTGATATTTATTTACTCTTCAAATGGTGGGGAGAAATAGAAAATAACTCCATAGACTTTCACCAGTGTCACCTGGGCTTTGATAATGATGGTGTTTGGGAAAGACATAAAGACATGATGATGTGGGTGAAAGTGTAATGACACCTTGAAATCAAAGTTTAATTTTAAAACAAAACTGGAGGGAAAAGATTTAAAGTCTCTGAGATAGGGAAGACTTTTTTTTTTTTTTAAGATTTTATTTATTTACTTGACAGACAGAGATCACAAGTAGGCAGAGAGGCAGGCAGAGAGAGAGGGGGAAGCAGGCTCCCTGCTGAGCAGAGAATCCGATGTGGGGCTCAATCCCAGCACCCTGGGATCGTGACCTGAGCTGAAGGCAGAGGCTTAACCCACTGAGCCACTCAGGTGCTAGACTTTAATATTTACATTTTTATTTTATTGTTTCTAACTTTTCTTACATACTTTGAAGCATTTGCTCATTGAAGCCTGTTGAGATATTAATTAAAAAAGGTTTTTATCCCTTCCTCAATTAAATCTGTATTTTATTAGATTGTGGTATTTATTTGGGTCCCTTTGAGGGCCCAAATTTTTAGATTGAAAATTCTAATTAAGTCATTTTATTTGGTAACATACATTTAAATTAATAATATATATGAGTAAGTGTTTTTCTGGTGTATTACATATTATGTGTATATATTTAGACAAATAGTATTTAAAATATTATATTTTGTATTCTTTATAAGCATAAAGCATTTTATCCTTGTCAATCATGAATATTTCAGTAATAATATTTCAAAAACTTATTGCTGACTACTGATATAAGTTCCTAGATAGATGACCAGAAGAATTCCTCTTCTTTTCAATTAGAAATCTTCAAGTCCCTACTTTTTCCCTTTTGCCTCAATTTTTTTCCCTATGACCTCCCTATAATATAGACCTGGTACTCAAAGTCAGTGCAATTTTAGGAGGAAGTCTGACAATGTTGGATGCTGAGAATATGACTTTTACTTTGCTGTTTTTCCCTAAGTTGGAAGACTCAACAGTAGCTAAAAGTGAAGTTCCAGTGACAATAACTATGTAGGTGAATCTTGAGTAGTTCTTAATGTCACATGTACAAGCAACTTTGTCTCTGTAGGAAGGTACTTTTTTAGTGGCAGGGATACATACAAGGAGGGGTGTTAACATCCCATCAGTCCTCACTTGTTTTTGACATAGTAGTCCAAACCTTTTGAAATCTTCAAAGTTTATGTTTGTGATCTAGGATTGGAGAGAAGCCATGGTTTTCAGGGGTAGGTCAAGGGAGTAGCAGAGTGCTGATCCAAGCAACAGATAATAGAGCAGGAAGAGAAATAGTAGAGTTAATAATGTGGAGCCCTCAGAAAAACAAAAAAGGAGATGCTAGATGACCAGTGTTTCAGGAACAATAATAAATAGCTGTTGCTCTAACAATGGAAAGCACTACCATTAATTTTTTTGAAGGAGGGTGTGTTGGGAATGGCAGCATGCTGCGGCTGTATAGGAGTTTGGGGAGCAGAACTATTTCCATTGGTAGTGGAGGGAAATATGTAAGGTTAGGGTAAAACAGTGTGGGGGGGATGGTATGCCTGTTTGCCAAGTTCTAAATAACTAATAAGAGCTAATAAGGAACTTTTAGAACTCATTCGATTTTAAGGTTATTAATTTTTTTTTTTTTAAGATTTCATTTATTTATTTGACAGAGAGATCACAAATAGGCAGAGAGGGAGGGGGAAGCAAGTTCCTCGCTGAGCAGAGAGCCCAATGTGGGGCTGGATTAGAGGACCCTGAGATCATGACCTGAGCCAAAGACAGAGGCTTAACCCACTGAGCCACCCAGGCACCCCAATAAATGTTTTAAAAATGGAATTAGTGGATGAAGATTATAATGTACATCTCTCTATTAATATTTAAGTAACATAATAAGACTTTGAACATTTGTTTTTGTTCTAAACTTTCCCTGTTTTGTGTGACATGCTCACTTTTTATTGATTCCTACTCAGATATAAATTATAAAAAGTGGTTTTCTCAGTTAATCAAAGCTTTACATTTTCTAAAAGATGTTTTTTCAGTTCCATTTGTCTTGGCCTTCCATTCTATAAAGAACTTTTCAGTTCAGTAAATCAAATGAACATATGAAATTTTACCAAATTTTACTCTGTAAATTCACATTTGGGCTGAGAATGAAACCAAAGATTATCTTATAGTACTGTTATATGTAGGGTTGGTTGTATTGTTCCTTATTTGGGGAACAGTTGATACATACGTGGTTTTATGTTGCAACAAACTCTTACTCATTAATGTGACATCTATGCTAATTCTTAAAGATTTGTAAAGTCATTTTCCAACTTCTTTGAGTCATTAAAAATTACTAAAATGATTGTATTTATTTTTTTTAAGATTTTATTTATTTATTTGAGAGAGAATGAGTGAGAGCATGAGAGAGGAGAAGGTCAGAGGGAGAAGCAGACTCCCCAGGGAGCTGGGAGCCGGATGCTGGCCTCGATCCTGGAAGTCCGGGATCATGACCTGAGCCGAAGGCAATCGCTCAACCACTTGAGCCACCCAGGCGCCCATAAAATGATTGTATTTATGTTAAATAATAAGATACTTTTTTTTTTCCGTTTAAAACTACCATATTGTATCATTTCCTGTTTTCCTCTTGGTTTATCATCTTTGTTCATTTGTCAAGTGTTGTCCTTACTCTTAGGATTCTTTTTAAAAAATGTGAACTGAAAAGTATCGTAACCAAATATTGTTTATAGTTTTTTTTGAACTTTTGATTTGGTACTATCAAGACTTAATTTCCTTTCAAGTGATATGTCTTTACTTTGAAACCACATTAAAGAACTTCTTGAATTTGTGAATTTTATGGAGACCAGTTCTATACCAAATGGAACTTGTACTTCTTTAGTTACCATTCATTCTAGTAACTTTTGACTATTGATAAGATTTCAACTAATTGTATTATATGAAATGTGATATGGTTTAGTTTCCCCTCCCCCCTTTTAAGCAGTTCTTACCCAGTTCCCACAGTGATGTACTAATTTTTTCTAGATCTAGAATTTAAAGTTTTTCTCTAACATATATCATAATACTGTTATCTGATGTTTTCATTTCCAGTTGAGTCACCTGATTATATACTTAGATTTGTTTTGTTATGGTTTTAGTTTTAAATGTTTTATTTACTTTAGTAAAATATTTTTACAATTTGTCTTGTTTTTAATAATAGTAAGATAGCCTGTTCATCACTTTTAGCATCTTTGACTTTTATGTCAATGTATTATAAGTTATAGAAACATCTTGATTTCTTCTAGTTCTGTAGCCTATTTGAAAGAAAGTCATTTTATCAGCATTGAACTTTCTTTATATTATTGAAAATAAATGTTCTTGATTAGACTGTTCTTTTTCAAGCTCTGTTAAGATAGAGAAAATATTAAATAGTTTGCATTTTTCTCCCAAGCTGATTTTTGGAATATACCTAATGTTGCAAGCTGTATAAAGCATAATTTCTACTATCAGTAATATTCTCACCTGATTTTATTTTCCCATTCTCTTTGACATGGCTTTCTTTTCCAGTTAACTACCTTATGGAGAATGATAGCACAACTTTTCCTTAAAAGATAGTTAACTAAATTTTGAAACTTTTATAAAGAACTTAGAAACTAAACATTTTATAGTTGTTTTCTGAGGTTGAATGTACTGTGATAATTGTGCAAGTAGAATCTTATTCTTTTACTCTGCAGAAGAGTAAAAATTCTAGCCAACAGATTTTGGCATTGTTATAAGTTCACTAATGTGGCATGCCTTAGAAGATACCTTCTGTTTACCTGTGACCTCTCCTATGCCTTTTTTCTCCTAAGAAAAATTCCCCACAGTTTTACAGTGTTATCTACAGCTTTATCTACGTATAAGTTATGAGCTCAGTTAATTTAAAGCTGAAGAATTTTACAGTTTTGCCTCTCTCTTTTTTGGTTGAAGTAATACAAAATGTCAAAAATTAGAAGGAAGGTCACAGTGGAAAATACCAAGACCATATCTGATAGCACATCCCGAAGACCCAGTGTGTTTGAGAGGCTTGGACCCAGCACTGGCAGTACAGCAGAGGTGAGTTGTCACTAGCTCAGTCACAGGGGTTATCTTTTAATCCTGTTCTTGAATACTGACTTGCATCATAAGGCGAACAGGTTGTTGTATTGTAGGAATGTTTGGTAATTTTTTAAAACTGACTTTCATAAAGGAGTGAAGAGTAATAATTTTTATGGTTTTTTTGTCCTGATGTTTTTATTGTTTGGGGAATGAATAATGTGTCTCAGGGTAGCTGAAATTTTGGTAGCATTTGTTTTAATTTTGTCCCACTAGCATCTTTTTTCCAGAAATAAATATGAAATTTACATAGTAATATCTGTCTCTTAGACACAGTGCCGTAACTGGCTGAAGACTGGCAACTGCCTCTATGGAAACACATGTAGATTCGTACATGGCCCTTCACCCCGTGGTAAAGGTTATAGCAGCAATTATAGAAGGTAAATTAAGAACTTTGAATTGTTCGTATAATATTAGAAGATGGCTTTTGTAATTTATCTAGTATAAAAATCTGAAATACAAGCATATATTTGATCAGATTTTTCTCTTTTGGTGGTGGTCTTATCAATAGTCAAAGATCAACAAGATCTTTTTAATTCATTTTGAGATTAATAAAATATATGCTTTAATATTATTTGCTCAGTATTTACTGTTTTTGCCAATAGATTTTTTTTTATAATATACGTATGACTTACTTCCCCCACACCTAGTTCTGTACTTAATGATTTAAGAGCAGAATTTCATGGATTTACTTTTACTGAGGAAAGACTATTTTTAACTCTTAAAAAAATAAAATTTAACAAGGATATAATTTTAGCTTTTTAAAATGTTCTGAATTCAGATCTTAATGACATGAGACTGTCTACTGCAACCTCTGTACATTAAAATGCATTTGCCAAATTCCTTATCACAATGTATTAATGTAAATGAAAACATGTACTTATATGTAGATAAAGGTTCTATTACCTGTTTAGGACATCTTTTTGCCTTTGATAAAGGCAAAGCTAAATGCAACTTTTCCTAATAAAGACCTTTCATTTTTCTTTCAGTTCAGTTCATGGTGGTTATACTATGGTATTAAATATGTAACATATGTAGACACAAAAACAGTTTAAACTTGATTGGTAAACAAATAGTTAATATTTGTATTTAGATTGTCATCTGTGCCTTCTATTAATGTGGGAAAACCAGTTCTTAACATATGTTTAATTATCTATATAAATATACACTTAGGGAAAGTGCTCCAGTAATTTTAATGTTTTGTTCATATTATTACAACACTTTTAATACGTACTTTAATTCATCTGTGGAATTTATTATTAACTGACAAAATTTTTATACAAGAGGTAATTTTAAGGAAAATGGCAGAGAAATTTATCTAAAATGGGAAAAAAAAGCGTCATTACTAGACTTAGAATAAAGGATTTTTTGTTGTTATTTTGTGCATGTTTTTCCCTTTGATAACCCCCTTTGGATTTCTTTTTTTCCTTTTTTTATAGGGATGAAAATACAGTTCATAACGTGATTCAAAGATGGAAAGAAAAGCAGTGTATATCAGAAATGCTTTGTCACAAAATATTTAAATCATTTACTGAGCATTCATTGTATGTAGAGTACTCTGTTAGGCGCTGCTTAGGGTTTTAATTAATAAAAATTTTCTTATATATTATATGTATAAATATAAATATATATAAGTATATATATATATTTAATAAATTATCTTATTATATAAAGGAGGCCAGGACACATAAGATGTACATGCACATCATAATTATAATTTAAAACATTTAAGTACTGGTTTTTAATAATTTCCACTTTTAAACTCAGATTTACTATTAAAACATTTAATATAGTCCTGTAAAATGTGCATATAGATATTAATGAGATCCTTTAAAGTGAATTAACTGAAATTATTTCTTCATTAATCATGTAACTTGTATTGATTGATAAAAGAATTGATTTGATTGATAACTATGACTTGAAATAGGTGCAAATGTTTATGTGATTTGTTTATATCCTTAAAAAATTATATACTTATTCTTGTATACTTATCCTTAAAAAATATTAATATACAGTATTTTTTGGTGGCCAATGAGGGACATAGCCACTCCTTAACTTCTATTGCCCTTTTTAAAAGAATATTCAAGGAATACTCTTTAAAGGCAATGTGTTTCCCATGTCTGCTTTGTTTTCTCACTTAATAATGGTATACAAATAATTGGCAAGCCATTTTTCACATTTTCAATATGAATTATGAATGCTTAGGAGTGTTGAATATAAACATGTACGATTTTCCTTAACTATAAAGAAATCTACTACTTAAATCTTGCTTTGAATCCTTTAATTATTTTCTGTTCTGAAATAATTTCAAATTTTAAGAAAAGTCATAAGAATAACACAAAACTCCTCTGTGTCCTGTGGTTCTTCAGATGGGTAATTCTCAGTTGTCGGTGTTGCATCCAGCCACATGCATGTATACTTGATAATACTGTTGCTTCTTGATTAATTTTACAACATTGTGATTTAAAACTTTATCTTCCTGCTTTTTACTTTCAAATATAACTAATACCTTTATGTGATTTTTAGAAAAACAAATTAAACTGTTAATTACAAATTCCTTTTTCTTGGCTCACATACAGTTTCTTATTCATGTTGCCAGTACCTGCCACCCCATGGAATTTTAGTGTATACATTTCTGATTGTCATGGGGAGAAAATTTGTAAGTGATGCTCATATTTTTAATATATTAATATTTAAGCCAAAGCAAATTAATTGTTTTTCTGAACATTAGGAGCCACGGAAAGAAACCTTGAGATTCGTGAGTTATTTCTGTAGATATATTCTTACAAGCATTATAAAAATATAGATTTTTGTTGTTTTGTTTTGTTTTTTGTTTTGTTTTTGTTTTTTGGTTCAAAGGTCACCAGAAAGGCCTACAGGGGATCTTAGAGAAAGAATGAAGAACAAGCGCCAAGATGTGGACACTGAGTCCCAGAAACGAAATACAGAGGACTCATCCTCACCTGTTAGGGTAGGAATGAATTTCCCAAAACAAAGTTAAATTTCAGTAGTGATTTATTACTTATGTTCCATTTAAGATACTATCTTGTGTGCAAAATATATGGTAGATGTGTAATACTACAGTATAATGTTTTATATGGATAATGTAATGTAGAGAAAAAAAGTCCTCTGGGAAAACTCATAATTCTCTGAATCAATCCTTGGTGGTAGTTAAGATGAAGGGAATTGGTTAGCAGAGCTCAGGCTGAACTTCATAGGATTTCTGTGTCTTGGAGGGCATCATGAGTATCTAAAAGTATTCTTAAATTTTCAGAATTCAGCCAGCCATCATATCCTGCTTGTTTCCAAGAAAGATTGAAGTGGGTTACAGTAGAACATTTAGAATTTAAAACGGTGAAAGTAAGGCATGGTGGTGACAGAAACTGAACTAGAGAACTTAAGGAAAGGGAAGCTCATGTGACCATAAAAATTAATGGTGAATTTCCTGGCAATGAAACCAAAAGAGAAATCTATTTTATGATATAGCTCATTGAGTAAAAGAAAACATCAGTGTTTCAGATATGGAAATCTCGTCCTCAGCTAATTTTTTTTAAAAGAAATTTATGTATATGTATTTGTAACAGTTTTATTGGGATATAATCCACATAACATACAATTCATCCATTTAAAGCATACAGTTTGGTGTTTTTTTTGTATATTCTCAGAGTCATGCAACCATCACCGCAATCAGTTTTAGAGCATTTTCATTATCCAAAGGAAAAACCTTTAATGGTTATACCTGTATCATCTGACTGACCACCAGCCTTACGCAACCACTGTGCCACTTACTGTTACTGTAGATTTGCCTGTTCTGGATGTTTCATATAAGTGGAGTCATGCAGTAGGTGGCTTTGTTTTTGACTTGTGTCTTTCACCTACTATAGTGTTTACAAGGTTCATGAAAGAGTATTAGGATATATCAATATTTTATTTCTTGTTTTTGCCAAATAATATTCCACTGTATTAATATATCACCTTTGGGTTGTTTCCATTTTTTGGCTTTTATGTATAACATTGCTGTGAACATCCATAAATAGATTTTTGAGTGACCTATATTTTCATTTCTCTTGGGTTTATATCTAGAAGTAGAATTGCTGAGTCATATACTAACTCTATGTTTAATTTTTTGAGAAACTGCTAGGTTGTTTTCCAAAGCAATTACACCATTTTGCATTCTTTCCAGCTGTGTATGAGGATTTCAATTATCTACATCTTTGTCAGCATTTGCTGTTACTGAACTCTTTGATTAGAGCCATCTTAATGGGTATGAAGTGGTAATCTTACTATAGTTTTTGCATTTCTCTGATGGCTAATGATATTGGACGTCAGTGATATTGAACAATAAGATGTGCTTATTGGCCATCTCCATATCTTCTCTAGAAACATGTCTTTTCAGATCTTTGCCTTTTCTTATTTTGGGTTATCTTTTTATTGTTGATTTGTAACAACTCTCTCTATATTTTAGATACAAATTCCTTATGATTTGCAAAAATTTTCTTTCGTTCTGTGGGTTATCATTTTATGTTCTTGATGATGTCCTCGAAAGCACAAATGTTTTTAGTTTGATGAAATCCAATTTATCTGTTTCTGTTGTTGTTTGTGCTTTAGGTGTCTTATCTAAGAAACCATTGCCTAATTCAGAGTCACAAAGATTCGTACCTTGTTTTCTTCAAAGAATCTTTGAGCTTTAGCTTTAGCTTTGATCCATTTTGAGTTAGTTTTTGTTTATGGTCCAGCCTTATTCTTTTTTATGTGGACATCTTAGTTGTCTCATAATCTTTTTATTAAAATTATGAATTGTTTTAAGAGAAACCTTTCTGATAATTTAAGCTACATAGAGGCTTGCTTATAACTGTTTTTGATCCTTGATTAAAAAAGCTGCATTACAGTTTTACATTATAGTTTGTAGAGACTTAAATTCGGGAACATAAAGTAATACACTTTTAATTATATAGTTTTCTAATGTCTGATGATACATAATACTGTTTAGAATTCTCAGATAGTAGTTCTCAGCTAGAAGAATGTACATATAAGAATTCTTTTGGAGGAGAAATAGCTTTTTGTGAAATACATTGCTGATACTCTATCTTTGATCTACTGACTTAGAATTTCTGGATAGGGGCTGAGCATGTGTATTATATTTTGGAATAACCGATTAGCTCAGAATAAGGAATGAACTCCATGATTTGCTGCTAATGTTTAACAGCCACTCGAGGAAAAAAGCCATGCTTTGTAGGATTTACCAATTTCTTTGGCATAAATGCTCCCATCCTGGTCAGTTTCAAGCTAGCAAAGTGGTATCACTGAATACAAAGTTGGGAAGAATACTCCCTTTCACACCATTTATTTTTCACACATACACACATATATATACACACATATAATAAATGTAATCAACCTCAAGAGTAAAATGTACTGAAATATTTAGGAAATGAGTTTTGAATAATAGTTAACTTTGTTTTTATTATTTGTGTAATTGTTAGCTTATAGGATTTTTAATCATAGCTGTGTTTAAAAATGGCTTGTACAGTTCCTAAAAATTTAATAGTTGGCTCTTGTGAGTCATTGTGAACTGGTCCTAACACAGCACTAAATGGACCATAGTTCAAAAGGGAAACATCTAGAATTCATATTCTGAAGACATTATTTTAGGAATTTTTTTTAAATTCTGCTGTCAGTTTCCTTATCTGTAAATGGAGGCCATAGCCCTATCAGTGTGTTGCTGTGAAGAAGATATATGTAAAGCAAGTAACATGAGTGGCTGATCCATGATGACTATTTAATAAATGGCCTGTACAGTATTAGAATAACTCTTGGCTTTTCCTCTCTAATACAGATTGGTGTTATGCTCTTAATAGGAGATGGACATCAGCATTGGAGATTTAGGTTGTTAACAGGTGTCTAAATCTAAGTGTGTTTCTGATCATAAAGGTTTATATGTTCACCGTATCAGTTTAGTAGACAGCAGAGTTGGGCATTTCATCAAGGAACTTAAAGCCTGATTCCCACTTTCCCTAGATAAGAAAGCCCTCTAAGGTGGTGAGTATCATGCACACCTAAGGGTTATAGTAATAAGAGTGATCAGGTTTTAGGAAATTGCCTATCCAAACTTAGGGAAAAGTGTTAGTAAGCTAGGATACCAAGGTATTAATTATTTTGAGTGATCTGACAGGATAATAAATGCTGAGCATTTCTGTGATACATTCCTAGTGTATTGGACTGTTGATCTTTATGTAATGGACTTCTATGGGAAAGTCAGATCTAGTTTAGGTAGGGGCAGCTGCAGGTTAGATAATATAGAGTAGCTAAGAGAGGTTAAGGTACAAACTCACTGTAATTCTACCCCTTTGGTGCCCCCGAATTCAGCTCCACTGTTTGACTTACGAGGTTGATAACCCGTGATCTTGTGGGGAGACAAATTCATAAATAAATTGTAATTCTATAGAGTATGGTAGTATGACAGAGAGAGATGAGCAAAACCTGCAGTGGAAGGAATAAACAACTGCCTGGGGAACCAGAGAACCATTTCACAGAGGAAATTGACATTTGTACTGAGTGGAGGAAGGATAGGTGGGATGAAAGAGGGGGTGGTGAAAGTTTAGAAAGAGGAGAAAACCAACACAGTAACAATAACTAGTTTTAAAGGACTAGTGTGTTTGAGAAACTGTGAAGCTCTACCTAATGTATAGAAATTATAGCATGTGAATTTGAGGTGAGGGCTGAAGAGGTAGATTAGGTAGATCAGATTGTGAACAGTCTTAATGTGTCAGTCAGAGCTTGGCAAAAGAAAAGAGATTTATATGCCAGGAATCTATTATTCACAGATTCACCTCCAGACCCTGGAACTAGTAAGTTCACTTACTGAGTAAATGAAAAGTGATTCTGATGTGTTGCCAGTGTTGAGAACCCCTGGTGGCCTGGGCTCTGTGCTCCACTGGGGCTGTTAAACACTTGAAATGTGGCTAGTCTGAATTGAGATGTACTGTAAGTGTAAAATACATACCGAATTTCAAAGACTTAATAATGTCAAATAGCTCATTAATAATTTTTATATTTATATGTTGGAATAATAATATTTTGGATATACTGGGTTAAAGATGTTACCAGAATTTTAATTTCCCATTTCTTTCTCCTTTTAATATTGAAACAATAAAATCCCAAATTACATATGTACATATTATTACATATGTATCATATTTCTGTTGTAAAGGGCTGTTCTGGACAATCTGAACCAAATTTAATACAGTGGAACTAAATTTAACACAGAGTCTTGAGGTAGAGTCAGTAGGAGGGGAGTGGAGGGGACATGTTAAGCTTAACTGAGCTTTCCAGGACAATAAGATGGAGAGAGAATGAGTTGGATCCTAACCCCTTTTTGTATACTGGGCTCAGATCATGGACAACTAATTTTTGACACTATTTTTAGTACTTTTGGGGATACTAATATATTATTATAGTCCCTGTTGAATTTCAGTTGCATTATCTTATGTTTAACAGTTCCAGAATAACAATTAACAATAATATCACTAATGATAGTATCACTGAGAACAGTTTAAGATTTCTTTGTAGTTCTTAGGGTATATTTCATTAGGGAAATACACCTGTGAAATCTATTAGGGATATAAAATCAAGTTATTGTATGTCAGGTCACTTGAAACAGTTCTTCTCTGAGATTGAACCACAAAATTGTTACATTAATTGGGTTGCTTCATTTAATTTTGATTTTTGTTTTAAGGCTTCTTTTTTCTTTTTGATTTTTTTTTTTTTTTTTTTAAGTAAGCTCCATGCCTTGCATGGAGCCCATCATGGGGCTTGAACTCATGACCCTGAGAACAAGACCTGAGCTGAAATCAAGAGTTGGGTGGTTGACTGAGCTACCCAGGCACCCCTTCATTTGTTTTTTTAATCATAAAACATTTACATAGCTGCAAAGTTAAATCTCCAAAACAGGTTACGTTCTGAAAAGTCTACCTTTATCTCTTGATTGCTCTACCCTATTCTCTATCGGTAACTACTTTTAACTAGTTTTTGGATTCTCCTGCCACTTTCTCACACACACACACACACACACACACACACACGTGCGCAAACATACATACACATATATGTATATAGGTACATATACAAATTAGTGTTTATGTAGGGGTATTTTTGCTTTTTCTTAGATAAAAGGTAGCATACTGTATACATTTTTGTCATCTTGCTCTTTTTATTACTGTATCTAGAAAACTGTTCCATACGAATATGTAGAGATACTACTTGTGCCATTTTATATTCACATAGTACTTTATTGTATGAATGTACCACAGATGGTTTAACCTGTCTTCTCCTGGCAGCCATTTAGGTTATTTCAGTCTTGCTACCACAAACAGAACTGCAGTGAATAATAGCTTTGTGCACTTGTATTTATGTTTTGGGAGTTTGTTTTGTTTTATTTTTGTTTTTGTTTTTTAGTGTGTCTTAGGGAGAGATAAATCCCTTGAATGGAACTGCTGTGTCAAGGGTAAATTTCCTATGTAATTTTACTAAATAATGGCCATTCTTTTCACAGCCATACCATTTTGCATTGTTGCCAGCAGACAGAGCCTGTTCTGTGCTTTGCTAGCATATGTGGTTAGATTTTTAAAGTTTTGCCAATTTGATCAGAAAAAATTGTATTTGTATAATTTTTGTGTTTCTCTTATGAGTGAAGTTGGACATCTTCCTATATTTAAGAACCTTTTTTCTGTGAATTTTGTTCATATTTCCTGCCCATTTTTCCATTTTTTGTGGGTTCTTTATTTTTAGAATCTCTATCTTAGAGGGATAGTAATTTTTTCATTTATGGTATCAGGTGCAGGTTAATTTCCTCATTTTTTCATTTTTTAATACTTTATTTTTTAGTTTAGGCATATAGCAGAATTGATCAGAATGTACAAAGATTTCCCATATCATTTCTACCTCCACACACTCTCAACCTCCCATATTCTCAACATCCTGAACCAAAATGGTACATTTCTTAAAATTGATGAACTTACACCAACACATCGTGATCACTCAAAGTCCATAGTTTATATTAGGGTTTACTCTTGATATTATACATTCTATGGGATTGGACAAATGTATCAAATGACATGTGCTCACCATTATATAGTATCACACAGAATAGTTTCACTTCCCTAAAAAGTCTGTGCCTATTCATTCTTTTCCCCTATCTCCTGGTAACCACTGTTTCTTTTACTCTTTCCAGAGCTTTGCCTTTTCCAGAATGCCATATAGTTGCAATGGTACAGTATGTTGACTTTTTAGATTGGCTTCTTTCACTTAGTAATATGCATGTAAGGTTATCCCATCTCTGTTTATGCCTTGATAGCTCATTTCTTTTTAACATTGAATAACATTTCATTATTTGGATGTACCACAGTTCATTTTTCTATTCATCTTTTGAAGGACATCTTTTTTTTTTTTGGATTTTATTTATTTGAGAATGAGAGAGGGAAGGTCAGAGGGAGAAGCAGACTCCCTTCTGAGCAGGGAGCCAGATGTAGGACTCGGTTCTGGGACTTTAGGATCATGACTTGAGCTGAATGCAGTCACTTAATCAACTAAGCCACCCAGGTGCCCCATCTTTTTTTTTTTTTTTTTTTTAAGATTTTATTTATTTATTTGACAGACAGAGATCACAAGCAGGCAGAGAGAGAGAGGGAAGCAGGCTCCCTGCTGAGCAGAGAGCCCAATGCGGGGCTCGATCCCAGGACACTGGGATCATGACCTGAGCCGAAGGCAGAAGCTTAACCCACTGAGCCACCCAGGCGCCCCGAGGTGCCCCATCTTTTGAAAGACATCTTGGTAGCTTCCAAGTTTCAGCAATTATGAATAAAGATGCTATAAGATACATCCTTGTGCAGGTTTTGTGTTGACACAAGTTTTCAATGCATTTGGGTAAAAACCAAGGAATGCCGTTGTAGGATTTTATGGTATGAGTATGTTTAGTTTCCTAAATTTTAGTTTATCTAGTTGAGGAAGTTGCCCTCTATTTCTAGTTTGCTAAGACTTTTTATCACAAATGGGTGTTGGAGTTTGTCAGAAGCTTTTATTGGATATCCATATCCATGGATATGATTTTGTCAGATGCTTTTACTGGATAGCCGTATCTATGGATATGATCCTATGATTTTTCTTTGCTAATCTCATGTGATGGATTACATTAATTGACTTCTGAATGTTGAACCAGCTTTGCATACTTGGTATAAATCCCATTTGGTTGTGTTGTGCAATTCTTTTTATATGTTGATGGACTTGATTTGCTAATATTTTCAGGATTTTCACATCTGTGTTCCTGAGAAGTATTTGTCATTACAAGAAAATTGTAATGTCTTTGTCTTGTTTTCATATTAGGTATTTATGCTGGCTTCATAGAATGAGTCAGGAAGTATTCTCTCTCCTTCTAGTTTCTGAAAAAGACTAGAGAATTGCTGTAATTTCTTTTTTAAATGTTTGATGGAATTCACATGTGAATCCATGTGGGCCTGGTGCTTTCTGTTTTGGAAGGTTATTATTGATTCAATTTCTTTACTACATATAGGCTTATTTAGATTATCCGTGAGTTTTGGCAGATTGTCTTTTTTGAGGAATTAGACTATTTCATCTGTTTATCAAATTTACGGTTATGGCATTGTTCATTGTATTCCTTTATTATCCTCTAACTTCCTTGGGATTTGTAGTAATGTCTTCTTTTTTGTTTCTGCTATTAACTAACATGTCTTTTCTCTCTTTTTCTTATTTAGCCTGATTAGAGGCTTATCAATTTTATTGATCTTTTTGAAGACTGACTTTAGGTTTCATTGATTTTTTTTTTTTCTCTATTGATGTCCTGTTTTCAATTTCATTGATTTCCACTCTAATTTTTTTTATTATTTCTTTTCTTCTTACTTCAGATGTAATTTGCTCTTCTTTTTCCAGTTTTTTAAAATGAGAGCTTAGATTATGGATTTTAGAACTTTAGAAATGCTGTAAATCATTCTTCAAACACTGCTTTCACTGCATTCTATAAATTTTGATAGGTTGTATTTCATTTTCATTGTTTTAAAGATTTTATTTACTTAGAGAGGGTGAGTGCATGTGCGTGCATGTGCTTGCATGAGCCGGAGGAGGGACAGAGAGAGAATCAAGCAGACTGTGCTGAGCATGGAGCTGTACATGGGACTTGATCCCACGACCCTGAGATCATGTCCTGAGCCAAAATCAAGAGTCAGATTGCTCAACCAACTGAGCCACCCACGCACTCCTCATTTTTATTTTATTTAGTTTGAAATATTGTTAAGTTGTTCTTGAGACTTTTTTTCTATGACCCTGTGCTAATTAGAAGTGTGTTACTTGATCTCCACATACTTAGGGTTTTTTCAGCTATCTTTTAGTTACTGATTTCTAGTTTAATTCCATTGTAGTCTGAAAGCAGAGATTGTGTGATTTCTGTTCTTTTAAAAGTGTGTTTTATAGTTGAGATGTGTTTTGTTGAATGTCCCATGTGAGCTTGAGAAAAATGTGTATTCTGCTGTTGTTGGATGAAATAGTCTATAGATGTCAGTTGTTTCCAGTAGATTGATGGTGCTTTTGAGCTCAGCTATGTGCTTACTGTTTTTCTGCCTGCTGGATGTATCCATTTTTGACAGAGGGGTGTTAAAATCTCCAACTGTAACTGTGATCATTTCTTCTCTTTACAGTTGTATGTCAGTTTTTACCTGTGTTATTAGGCACATGTATATTAAGGATTGTTATGTCTTATTGGAGAATTGACCTCTTTATCATTACATAATGTCCCTTTTGTCTATGGTAACTTCACTTGCTCTGAAGTCTGCTCTGTTATTAATGTAGCTACTCCCACTCTCTTTTGATTAATACTAGCATAGTATATCTTTGTCCATCTCTTTTTACTCTGTATGTGTCTTCATATTTAAGATTGTTTCTTGTAGACAACATGTATTTGGGTCTTATTTTTTTGGTCCACTCTGACAGTCTCTGGTTTGTTTGATTTTTAAGATTTTATTTACTTGAGTAAGAGCATAAGAGAGAGCACAAGCTGGGGGGAGGGGCAGAGGAAGAAGGAGAAGCAGACTCTCCGCTGAGCCAGGAGCCTGAGTGGGGCTCCATCCCAGGACTCCTGTAATCATGACATGAGCTGAAGGCAACCACTTTACTGACTGAGCCACCCAGGCATCCCTGACAGTTTCTGTTTTAATTGATGGAGTCCTTTGATGTTTAAACGAAGTATTGATATAGTTGAATTAATGTCTGTTATATTTGTTATAGTTTTCTATTTGTTACCATTGTTCTTTGTTCCTATTATTTTGTCTTCTCTTTTTGTGCCTGTTGTGGTTTGAATCACGCATTTTATATTATTCCAGTTTTCTCTCCTTTTCTAGCATATCAGTTTACTTATTTTTACTTTTTTTAGTGGTTGCACTGGAGTTTGCAGTGTTAAGTTTACAACTAATTCAAGTCCTTTTTCAAATAACACTGTAGTGCTTCACAGATAGTCCAAGTGCTGTATAATAACAAAATATTACTGATTCTTTGTTCTGAAATATCATAAGTGATATTGGGATTTTCTGCTTTTTTAAGGTTTAGTAGAATTCCCATGTGAAACCAACTGAATCTGGTACTGTTTTATGAAGAGTACTTTTTTTTTTTTTTTTTCTTTTCAGCGTAACAGAATTCATAGTTTTTGCACCACACCCAGTGCTCCATGCAATGCGTGCTCTCCATAATACCCACCACCTGGCTCCCAATCTCCCACCCCCGGCCCCTTCAAAACCCTCAGGTTGTTTTTCAGAGTCCATAGTCTCTCATGGTTCACTTCCCCCTCCAATTTCCAATTTCCCTCAACTCCGTTCTCCTCTTCATCTCCCCATGTCCTCCGTGTTATTTGTTATGCTCCGCAAATAAGTGAAACCATATGATAATTGACTCTCTCTGCTTGACTTATTTCACTCAGCATAATCTCTTCCAGTCCCATCCATGTTGCTACAAAAGTTGGGTATTCATCCTGTCTGATGGAGGCATAATATTCCATAGTGTATATGGATCACATCTTCCTTATCCATTCGTCCGTGGAAGGGCATCTTGGTTCTTTCCACAGTTTGGCGACCATGGCCATTGCTTCTATAAACATTGGGGTACAGATGGCCCTTCTTTTCACCACATCTGTATCTTTGGGGTAAATACCCAGTAGTGCAATTGCAGGGTCATAGGGAAACTCTATTTTTAATTTCTTAAGGAATCTCCACACTGTTCTCCAGAGTGGCTGCACCAACTTGCATTCCCACCAACAGTGTAAGAGGGTTCCCCTTTCTCCACATCCTCTCCAACACACGTTGTTTCCTGTCTTGCTAATTTTGGCCATTCTAACTGGTGTGAGGTGGTATCTCAGTGTGGTTTTAATTTGAATCTCCCTGATGGCTAGTGATAATGAACATTTTTTCATGTGTCTGTTAGCCATTTGTATGTCTTCATTGGAGAAGTGTCTGTTCATATCTTCTGCCTATTTTTTAATATGATTATCTGTTTTGCATGTGTTGAGTTTGAGAAGTTCTTTATAGATCCTAGATATCAACCTTTTGTCTGTACTGTCATTTGCAAATATCTTCTCCCATTCCGTGGGTTGCCTCTTTGTTTTGTGGACTATTTCCTTTGCTGTGCAGAAACTTTTGATCTTCATGAAGTCCCAAAAGTTCATTTTTGCTTTTGTTTCCTTTGCCTTTGGAGACATATCTTGAAAGAAGTTGCTGTGGAGGATATCGAAGAGGTTACTGCCTGTGTTCTCCTCTAGAATTCTGATGGATTCCTGTCTCACGTTGAGATCATTTATCCATTTCGAGTTTATCTTTGTGTACGGTGTAAGAGAATGGTCGAGTTTCATTCTTCTAGATATAGCTGTCCAATTTTCCCAGGACCATTTATTCAAGAGACTGTCTTTTTTCCACTGTATATTCGATAAATCATTGGCCACACTAATCCATAAGAAAAGAGAGAAAGCTCAAATTAATAAAATTATGAATGAGAAGGGAAAGATCACAACTAACACCAAGGAAGTAGAAACAATCATCAGAAGTTATTATCAACAGTTATATGCCAGTAAGTTAAGCAACCTAGATGAAATGGATGCATTCCTGGAAAAATATAAACTCCCAAAATTGAACCAGGAAGAAATTGACAACCTGAATAGACCGATATCTAGTAACGAGATTGAAGCAGTGATAAAAAAACCTCCCAAAAAACAAGAGCCCAGAACCTGATGGATTCCCTAGGGAATTCTACCAAACTTTTAAAAAAGAAATAACACCTGTTCTCCTGAAGCTGTTTCAAAACATTGAAGCAGAAATAAAACTTCCAGACTCTTTTTTTAGGAAGCCAGCATTACCCTGATCCCCAAACCAGGCAAAGACCACACCAAAAAGGAGAATTTCAGACCAATATCACTGATGAATATGGATGCTAAGATTCTCAACAAGATCCTAGCAAAAAGGATCCAATAGCACATTAAAAAGATCATCCACCATGACCAGGTGGGATTCATCCCTGGGTTACAAGGATGGTTCAACATTCACAAATCAAACAATGTAATAGAAAAAATCAGTAAGAGAAGAGAGAAGAACCACATGGTCCTCTCAATTGATGCAGAAAAAGCATTGACAAAATCCAGCATCCGTTCCTAATTAAAACGCTTCAAAGTATAGGGATAGTGGGAACATTCCTGAACTTCATAAAATCTATCTATGAAAGACCCACAGGAAACATCATCCTCAATGGGAAGAAGCTCACAGCCTTCTCGTTGAGATCAGGAACACGACAAGGATGCCCACTCTCACCACTCTTGTTCAACATAGTATTAGAAGGCCTAGCAACAAGCAGTCAGACAACAAAGAGAAATAAAAGGTG